>PVIC010017134.1:0-33115 GCA_004025085.1 Thryonomys swinderianus
CGAAAACTCATTTTGAATTTAATTAATTTTACATTTCTACGCTCATTATCATTAAGTCATCTAATTTATTTCCTTTTTTAAAAGGATAAATCGATAAACACTGATGACCAAGATTATTTTTAATATGTCAGGCTAGAAACAGAATATAAATGATGCTAATATGTTACCCTCTGTTCGTGAGGCTATCACAAATCAATATAATGTAAAGAATTACTTTGAGTTGTCTTTCCTACAACAAATTTTGTTTGTTCCAGTGGTGGAAGCATTCCCTCTAGTGACAGATGTATGTTAAAATGCTATGCATGTGCATATGTGTATGTATAGATGTATGTGTGGACATCTATTTAGATGGATAGATGGGTAATAAACCTTATGTAAAGGTCTCTCAAGAATCTTGCTCCTTATCAAATGGAGGAGTTCTAACTATTCATCCTGACCCTGAAGGAAATTACTATTACTAAACATTATATACTTTGGTATACAACTATTGTTATTTCATTAGGGCTCCCAACCAGAATGTTCAGATGGGAGAGTATAAAACAAGTATTGCCTTCCTGACTTGCATTATCACCTCTGAATGAGATAGATTTTAAGACTGTGGTTACAATCTACTGTAGTACTTTGGAGCAATTGGAACCAGAAGTCTCAAACTACAAATCTCAAGGACCTCTACAGGCCTTCTGGTTCCTGTTGTCAGTCCACACTCCAGAGATCCCAAGAGTACATGTCAAGAAGTACTCTCAGGAACTCACTTGCTAATTGGAAAACACTCATGTCATTGATATTAGTCACATTCACTTCTACTCACATTCCATTAATAGAGCTGGTTATAATTTGTATGCATCGACATAACCTCTAAGGAATCACTTTCTATTCCTTCATAGTTTCACATATACACCTTCCTAAGTGTAGAACTCTTGACTTATTCATGACTAATCCTTGAGGATGTGTGTCACTGTGATAGTTAGCTATAGTTCCAAAAGAACTCTCAGGCAAAAAAAGACTGGAAAACCCAATCTTCTCTGGAATTTTAACCACTTTGGCAAGGAAGAACATGTTGGCATTCTCTCTACCATCTCGGTCCCCACTGCTCTAGGAGCCTCCCAAGGAGGCACATGGGCTCCCAGACGGGGCTCCCTGCACCCTCCGCTGGGGCTGCGGACGGGGCCCAGGAAAGTGCAGGTGCATTATGGCAACTTGACCCCATTCTTAGCATTAGGAGGTTCTCCTTTTTTTCTTTAGAAAAAGAACTAATTCTAGAAGTACGAGTTTCTCAAGTGACATACAGGATAAAGTTGTTTAACATGGAAGACTCAGAGGTTTTGAGGGGTCTTTGATTGTTTGTTTTGTTTTGTTTGTTGTTACATCTTTAATTTAATGGTCTGACATTTATGTGGCTCCCCAAAGCAAAAACATCAGGAGACTGAGAATTTAGCTGGGGAGGTCAGCCGTTTGCCATTTTTAATAAACACAAATAATTCCTTTTTCCCCTCAGCTCCACGTTTCCTGGCTCATTAAATCAATTTAAGGCCCTTAATTTTTTTTTTTTTTTGGCAAGTTAAGCAGCAGCTCCAACTATGTAGTCCTCTGAGAAATGCTTACCCTAGTCCAGCAGGTCAGGCCCAAATCAGTTTCTGTCAAGCAGCCTAACACCTCGAGTTATATGAAATGAGAGACTGGTGATGGGGGTTGGGCTCTGGACTCACCCCAGAAAGGCTGCCCTCAGGACTGGGACCCACAAAATCTGGCTGCTTCAGCTCGTGGCCTGACTGTGCTTTTTTGTTGTGTTTTGTTTTGTTCTAATGCACAATGGAGAACCATGAAAAATTCAAAATGAATTTCTACTGGGAATCCATGAGTGGAGTTTGCTCTCCAAATACAGAGTGTAAAAGCACCTAGACCAAAGCTAGGTGGGCTTCTGGCAGAGAGATAAGGGAGAATTCAGGCAAAGCACCCACACTCAGACCTCCAGCTCAAAGATACTTTCAAGACTGAGATTCTCAGTGGGCACAGCGTTCCACCACCCTGGCCCTTGCTGTAGAAGCAGGACTATGGGAGGTTTCCCTGATTGTCTGTGTTAAACATCGGTTAGATAATAGAGCTCAGGAAATGAAGTGGAATTTGATGTATTTACTAGGAAGCAGCAAAGGAAATCAGGCTTGTATTTTATTTGTTATTATTTCCCTAATATCCTCAATTATGTGGCTCTCCGATCACTGGCTCTGATCTGCTGCACATGTGATGAGGGTGTGGGTGTCCCCACTGGTTCTGGGCCATGGAAAATAGGCCCAGGGTATCAGGGGTAATGTCTGGTGTTTTTCCTTTGTTCTTAGGCCTGTTCCAGGCTCTCTATCTTCTCTGCTACATCTCCACAACAGACAGAGACAGCCCATGCCAGCCTCAATGCCTGGGACCCTGCCCAACCCAACCATGCCTGGATCTTCTGCTGTTCTGATGCCGGTAAGAGATTCTGGGAATCCCAGTGAAACTTTCTCCAAGTGCAGAGGCTCAGTGCTCCTAGGGAAGGAAGTAGAAGCTGAGATCTAACCTAACTGGGAAGCAAGCAGCAGCTTCTGTGTGGAGAGCTAAGCTGTGCTCCTGTTTGCCTCAAAGGCTCATCTGCTCATCTCAGGCATTTTGCTGGCTCTCCTGTTCTTTGGGACTTTGCTAGGAGGCCAGACTCATGTCTCTGCTAACAAGCAGTGAAGCTGCACTACCTTGGAGTGGAATTTGCTCAAGGAGACAGTGTTTTACAACCATAGTCAGCCCTGTGCAATTTAACCAACTGCAAATTAAAAACCTTTGAAAGCATTGTACCTTGTACCAAACATGTACAGACTCTTTGCTTCTCATTGTGCCTTAAACAATACAAGTACTTACATAGTATTTGCATTATAGTAGGTACTATAAGTAATCTAGAAATGATTAAGTATATGGGAGGATATGTACAGGTCATACTCAAATATTATACCCCTTTACATTGAATGTGAACACCCACCAGGTTTAGTATAAAAGGGAAGCACAGTGTTCTAGAGGCAATCTCTTCTAGTCACAAGTGATGGCTGCACTCCAAAGTCCAATGTGACTTCTATACACTCTCCATAAACTGCCAATGATCTAGCTAGTGCTCACAGTACTAATTATAATAATAATAATGATCATATATAATAACTGCTAATACGTATTTATGCATATCATATCCTATAAATCATGCTAGTGACATTGATTGAGTGCTGATTGTGCGCTGGTCACTTTCCAAACACTTTGTCAACACATGAAACAGTCCTACGAAGTAGTCCTATAAAGGCTGCTCTTTTGAACGAGGAAAATAAAGCAACCAAGTTGAGAAAGCTGAGCAGAAGAGTCAGGAGTTCTGGCGACACAGCCCATGCTTCCACTACTGCGATCTATGTACTTTCCACCCCTTCACTTTTCCAGTGAGGTAGGTACTGCTACTACAGTGATCTTACAGATGAGGAAACGAGAGCACAGAGTGGCTGAGTAACTCGGTAAATCTCATATAGCTAATAGGTGAGGGAGTTGGGGTTTAACTTCAGGTTGTCTGACTACTGCATTTCTGCTTGTGATCATTATATGAAACTGCTCCCCTCTGCAAGGATGGATAGAGTGGAAGAGAGATTTACACACTGCAGCGGAGATCTTGCTCTCCTTCCTCAGGGCCTCCTTCCTGTCCTCTGCATCCACCTTGGCATTGTTCTTCAGGGAACATGGCTGATATTCTGATTCGTGGGGCCATAGGAGTTCTCAAAAGCCCTAGAGAGACGGTGCAACCATTCAGTTAAAATCTTCCCAGAGGAGATTAACATTTTACAGATTTATCAACATTTTATGTCATCTTATTTTCCCAGCAGTTATGTGAGGAAATGGTAACAATAAGTATTGAATACTCATGTTAGAGATGAAAATCTGAAAGGTAAGAAGTGGAAGGGAGTTGTCTAACGTCTCATGGTTTATGAGTGAAATTTGAGATTGGAACCCACATCCTGACTCATGTTGAATGACTAAGATGACCCCTGGGGGACCAGTTTTCTCACTTTCTAAGGGCCATGGAGTGCAGAAGGCCTCAGTAGACTCAGTTTGGAGAAAGGGACCTGCCCACTGTGAAGACTTGGTGCTT
This sequence comes from Thryonomys swinderianus, assembly GCA_004025085.1. Lineage (NCBI taxonomy): Eukaryota > Metazoa > Chordata > Mammalia > Rodentia > Thryonomyidae > Thryonomys > Thryonomys swinderianus. The sequence goes on from PVIC010017134.1 coordinate 4,139, forward strand.
CAAGCGGGGGACAATCTTTGCAATCGTGAGCTAGAGCCTGGCCAGGTCAAGTTGATTTATCTTACCCATAGTGCTCCTTTGTAGATGAAGAAAAATAGCATCATCAGTGCAGTTCTGCTAGGTTTTATTCAGCTGAACTGATTATTTAGAGTTCCAACACAATCTGTCTTCATTCAGATTCTAAATCCTTCTTGTCCAATATGGTATTAGTTTCCTCTCAGAACTTCTATACATTAGCCAGAAAAATGCCACTATAGAGAAATCAATTTATGTTTGGTATGTATGTTTAGCCAAGCTGTGCACCATTTCCCCAGGGACAAAGGTAGGACAGTTGGGCTGAAAAGGTATAGGGAAAATGTGTCTGGGCCTGGTCTCCACATTCTCTCCTTCTAGAACTTGACCTCTTGTTGACATTTTGGGACAGAAGCAGAGATTCAAATGCAATGGCAAGAGCCAGTGTAGAGAACAAAGCAGGGATGCCAGCCCTGCAGAAGTTCCCAAACCCACCCCTGAGGTGTGTATAGCTGCCATGGCAGTAGGTGTCAGCCAAGAGCAGCAGTTCTCAACTGGGGCAGTACTGTTCCCTGGGGCTATTTGGCAGTATCCAGATACACTATTGGTTGTCACTTCTGGAGTGGGATGGGAGCGCAAGGATTAGTGGGCAGAGACTGAGAATGCTGTTGAATGTCCCATAGTACGTAGAACAACCCCGTACATGATTATTTGACCCAAATAAGCAATAGTATTGAGCTTAAGAAGCTTTGATTTTGAGTGCTGCTAATGTTACGAATGGTAATTGACATAAAATCTCTAAGTATATCCCAAGAGTCCCAGGTCCTTGAAATCCAGGCATTTTCTTCATTACATACTGAGTAATGTATGTAATTTTGGTTTTCCAAGGATACTCAAAGATAGCCTCTTGCTATAGCGTTCCTGCCCCGATAACCTGTAAGTCCTAGGGTTGAAAGCTGAGACTGTGTTTTTAGGTGAAGATGAGATTCTCTACTGATTTTCAATGGATGCTATCAACCCACACATTTAACAAAACCTCGGTCTAAAATAAAATGTTATATTTATTCAGTCATTCCAAAATCTTGCTGACTACCTTCTATGGGCCAAGTACTGTGCCAGATGCCGAGGATGGAGGCAGAACAGAACAAAAGAAGAACAAGTACTTCATTGGTTTGTGATTTCTCATCTTGAAAGTTAAACTAATCATTTAGGGATATGAACACCCATTTATTCTTACAGAAATGCAGCAGCCTGCTGTGGATCAAATGCAGGGCCTCAGCATACTGAATAAGCACCAAATTATAGCCCCAGCCCCTCCCTGGGCATTTTACCTGTAATGCTGAATGTTGCCCAGCATTTAGCAGAACCACTCCATCCACTGGCTAGTCAACTGACTAAAGCTCAGCTTCTGGTGCAGACAAAGGCTTGTCAACATAGAGCACTGTATCCTTTGTTTGCAGAGGCCCTCCTGACAGTAATTAACAAGATGAAAAATGCAATTTTTGGGTTCTTTTCTGGGTGCTGAAAACTGGATTCAGGGCCATGAATACACAAGACAAGATGCCGTCACTGAGCTATATGCCAGCCCCCATTTTTTAATAGATAGAAAAATCAGCCTGTTTGAAACTAGTACTTTGTGAGTCAGGGTGTAGAAACAATAAGAGATGAACACTTTTCCAAAAAAAAAAAATGGGAAGGATTGCTGACTATAGTTCCAAAATCCACAAGCAAGGTACTCTCATCTCTTTGTAGCTAGTAGCCTGGACTACTCTGGACAATTATTCATACTTTTTGAGGCCCTTCTTTGGAAAGCTGAAGGTAAAATTTCATCTGTGCTTGAATTTCTTACTTTAAAAGGGTCATCTGTTGGAATAAATAGTCAAATGCTATTCTCCATCTCCTAGTCCTGGCCTCTAGGACTGAGAGTTACACCTAAGATGCATTGTTAGAGCAATGGAACTGTTGAAATTTCCATGACTGAACAATTAGGGTACATGAAGGAACTTAATGACACTGAGCTTAATGCATTTAGTGGTATTTAAAATGTTTAAAATGGTAAATTTTATGTTAAGTATATTTTAACTTAAACAATGATTTCAAAATTTAAATGTATCTGGGCTATCTGGAGATTCAGGACATACATGGAAGTGAATGTTATATTTTCTAAATCGGTAAGATTCAAAAGTTGTGCTGATGTACTCTGGAATATTTAGAAAATTTGCCTTGCTTAGCTCCTTTGGACACAATTTACCATATCCGTACCTTCCCAGATAACTGATCCATTAATTCAGACTGGGTGGGTGTTGAGTAATTCCAGTGGGGGAAATTTTAGCTCACATCTCTGCTATTTCACAGTCTAGGGTTCTAATTGAACTCTTGCCCCTGAGGACAGACACAATCACAGAATTTCCACAATGGAAGGGACTTTCAGAGTCATTGAGTTAAATGTTCGTTTTCAAGCTCCCTCTCATCTGCACTTTCCATCTTTCATCATTTGAAGTTGATAACAAACTTTACGTAATTTCCAAGAAGACCTAGGCTAACTACAGCCAATGCTTGAGTCCCCCAAATATCCAACCATTTTTTTCATTTCCATGTTTTGGTAAATGTAAACATATTTATATTAAATAGTCTATTTCCCCCTAAAGAAAATAAAGTTATTCTTCTTCATGATATTAGCATTAAATATACTTGCTTTAGCTTATTCTATGAAAAGTATTAATTTTCTACTAGCAGAATATTATTAACCAGTCTGTTCCTAGACTCAAATGGAAAATTTGCTGTGTAAATTGAGTATCCTTAATGTAAAATCTGAAATATTTTGCCAACATGATGCCACAAGGTGTGGGAAAATTCCATATCTGACCTGACAAGATGGGTGACATTCAAAATGTAGGATCACTAAAAATATTGTATAAAATTACCTTCAGGTTATGCGTAGGAGGTGTTTATGAAACATAAGAGTTTCATGTTTAGACTTTGGTTTGGCCTCGAGGCTGTCTCATTATCTATATGCAAATATTCCAAAATCTAAAAACATGTGAAATCCAAAGCACTTGTTATTCCAAGCACGTCAGATAAGGGGTGCTCAGCCTGCATTTACTTCTTAATAGGAACAGCCTGAAGACAAAAACGGCAGTTTGGGTTTCTGGGCAGTGTGAATTTTAGATGGATAATAAACTGAAGGAGGATAATGTATCTGCTTTGTTCATGTGTTGTCTAAAACCCACAGCAGCTCTCTTCACCCACCCAGAGACCCAGCTAGGCAGGGATTCCTGATCCTGTGGCCCTATAGTTTTGTGCAATTTAAGGAAGAAGAGGAGGAGGAGGAGAAGGAGGAGGAAAAATCTTCAGGAAGCAGCTCATATATCTGGGCTGGGTCATTTTGACTACATTGACCAAATGGAGCAAAAAGAAGACCCTTCATATTGAAGAATATTGTTTTTAAACTAGGTTTATGTTTTTCTTATTGCCAAAAGATTCCTCTTTATTGTATACAATTTAGGGAGGAAAAAATTCCAAAAATATGAAATAACCATATGGTACATTATGTATATTTTTCTTTTTCCATGCATATATTGTTTCTCACAGTCATTAAAAACAAGCATGATTAGTGATGGTTGGAATGTGTACATGAAATGCTTAAGGAATATTATTTGGAAATGGTCTACCAGGATGAGTTGTTTAGGCAGAAGAAATATTCTTCAGAAGGCAGTGCTTAGGATGATTCTTTGATGTGCTTGGGTTCAAGGCTCAGGGGTACATTGTTGAACATGCACCACCTCCTGTTTTCTCAGGAGTTCTTCAAAGCAATCCTAAAGATCTCTTGAAGTGGAAGTACACTTTTATCTGTGGCTCCAACTGCCTTTCTCAGACTTCTAATTCTGTTATTTTCTTTTCTCTTAGATGGAGAGACAAATGTCAGTGAACTCCAGCATCATGGGCATGCAAGGTCCAAATCTCAGTAACCCCTGTGCTTCTTCCCAAGTCCAGCCAATGCATTCAGAAGCCAAAATGGTAAATAACAGCTATCATCATCCATTAACTATTATATGACTCTCTCTTTTGATTTCTACCTTGACTCAACAGCATCAGCTAAGCCAGGTAGAAAGCTTCATATCTGTTTTGGTGAAAAGCTCTTTCTCTGGAAAGAGAGTTCAGAGTCTGGGTCTTTTTCGAAGATATTTGTTACAGGCTCTTGGCATCAGATAATCACATCAAACATTACGTTAGCATGTGATATTAAAGAAAGGGACATTTAGAAGTTTTGGGAGCAAGGTAGGAGTTGGGGTAGGATATGTTCATGTATATTTGCTCATCACGTGACATAACAAAAATAATTGAGTTCCAACACCCTCCTCAAAGTAGTTATAGCTTCAATGCCAGTCTTCCTGTTCCCATGTTATTAAAGCAGACCTTTGATTCTTAGGTGCATTATTATGCAAACATTTTGCATTTTATGTTAGAGTGTCAGATGTGATTTGAAAGGATGAGAGCTTCATTTTCTTACAACCTATACTGAAAACCATGACTTCAGGGGACAGTCTTCAGTGATTTTTAACATATGATATTTGTGTGCAGTGAGATCAGTTTTCCCAGTGTCAGAGGTACACTTACACATCTGTATTCTCCTTAATAGTATCAAAAGCAGTGCATGTCTGTCACTTGAATATAAACTTGTCTGCACTATTCAGCAGTTAGTTAAAATCAGCTATTCAATTTTTATATGGCTAAATTTAAACACCACAGTTAGTAAAGAATCAAATGACTGCAAAATATACCATGCAAAGGTTTTATATCTGGCGTTCGATAAGATGGTGTTCGCCGGAAGCTGGAGATTCGTCTGGCCTCCTGGCTGACTGGAGGGTTGGGGCCGTGTTGGTGTAAAGGTGCTTTCAACAGCTCGAAGGGCAGCCACCGAGTCCTGTCCAGGGGTGAGGCCAGGCCTAGGAACTTCCATTTTAATGTCAGCAAGAGGCTTTTTTTGACACCTGCCTTGGTCACTTTCTCTTGGAAACTTCACTCATTTGATGGACAGCTTCTCAGCCGAAGGAATCGACTGAACTCCTGGTGTTGGCTCCTCAGCCACATAAAGTCTGTGGTCAGGAGAGCTCTGTGCTGTGCCACGGCTCCGTGATGTGCCAAATGGCACCAGCACCGCAGCAGAGCTCGTTAAATCTTTTTGGAATCGGCAAATATTTTCTCAACTTAAGCCCTATGGAGCCAAACCAAATACTTGCTGGCAGAATAAAGTTCGGATTGGCATCTGTTTTGGAGACCAAAGTAATGCCATTTACTTTTTTTTTTTTTAAAGGAAAAATAAAATGTGAACTGTGAATGTACTTAAGAAAAATAAACTTCATTTTCTCCAGGCACGTAGGAGAAGGGTCGGGGTCTGAGTCTGGGTCTGGGTCTGGGATGTGAACCCCCAGTTGGGTGATTCTGGAATCTTCTTACTTTCCTCAGCTCTCTTCTCCCTTTGGGTCAGGCCTGCTAGATAGACTTTAGGAGGATGTTTAAGTGCAATTATTCCAAACCAAATTTCTCTGTGAGTTGATTTTTCACCAGATTTTATGCCACTACTTGACTCTGAAAGGCCCTGACTCTCTTGTTGCTGGCAAAGGAGAAACATGCTTCCAAAGGCTGTGCAGGTTAATAATTATTTATGCGTATGAAATAAATCTTATGCTATGGCAAATTAGCAGTGAATCATGTCAGCTGGAAACAAAAGGGAGTTGATCTGTACTTATAAAAATAGTGTCACCGCACAAATGTTTGCAGAATTCAATTCACTGAGCAAGCACACGGCTCTGCTGATTCATGTTCTAAGTGAGTAAGTATTTCCAGGCCCATGATGTCTGGGCTAATGAACTTGATCATGGGGTTGGGGGCTCAAAAACCACAGCTCCCACTCCTGCTCCCCCTCTTATGCCAATATATTAATCCAAAGGGAAAATGATATATTTGCCACTTGCATTTGGGAAAATAGCATTTACTTAGAACTAGGAAAGGTGTTAAGTGAATTTTAATGTCACTCAGTATCTTTGTTTTATTCTGATGCTTTATTTACAGCAGAAGCCAGTTATTGCTATTGACTAGCTTTGGGGGCTGCTCAGATGAAAAGCTTTTATAAAATCCCAAGTAGTGGGGGAAAAAAAATCCTTCCATGATTTTAATGTCAGCCAGAGCCTCTGCAGGTTTCTCTGAACTATGGGGTTTTGTTGTTCTACGCCTAATTTTCTTCCTGTGTAATATGGGAATGGATTCCAGATTTCAACTGAAACTCTTGTTTCACTGTTTTCAAGGACTTTTCCTAAGGTCACACATGGGCTATTGTGATGAATGCCCGCGGCAGGGTGTGTTCTCAGAGCACACAAGTAACCAGAGAGCTCCGAGGGGTGCTGCTCACTCACGGCGCCGGCACAGACTTGCTGTCCTCGGAACCCTGTGTCTGCGTGTTCATTGCAAATTCCCCACAGGCCCCTGACAAATGCCACCATCCCGAGTCTCTTGGGGGAACTTGGAGATCTTACAGGAGGACAAACGCTTAAGACAGGATTGCTTTCCGTGCACAAGTGTGCTAGAGGCTCTCAGATTAGGGATTTCCCTTCAGAATGCCTTTGTTTTCTTTCCACAAAACTGGTCATTTTTGCTTTGGAGCAGAGTGAACTGTGTGTTCTTAACAAGTTCTCAAATCTGTTAGTCTAGTCATCCTACATCAAGTTGCACACATGCTAATCTGTTGACTGAAGGAGTACTGGTATCAGTGAACTGTTCGAGAGAGTTTTGTCATGGTTCACCCGGGGGCCTCTGCAGGCTCAAAAGTCCTGACCGTCTTCCCCCTTTCTAACCCACCAAATAATAGGTTCTGCCTTCCAGATTCTTGGGACCTGAGTGTCTTCAGTGGAAGTGGGGCCCAGGAAACTTACTGGATACATGGTAGAAATTTTGAATCTTCAGTGGGGAAAATGAAAGAAGGAGGGGAATGAGCCAACAAAGTTGGAAAAGGGAGGAAGTCCTGATGGAGAGTGGAGAAGGACAAATTCTACTGGGACAGATTGCCAGGGTCTGTGGTGTGCAAGTGATTCTGCAGTGATTTTCATAATATTCTCAGAGTTATATAGATTTGTAGTTGATTCATTTTGTATGAATTAGGCCAATTCTTTCTAGTTTTGAAAGTTTTCATTTTAAAGAAGTTGATAATAAGCCAGCATGGTGGTGTACATCTATAATCCCAGACGCTCTGGAGGCTGAGGCAGAAAGCTCTACAAGTCGAGCCCAGCCTAGGCAATGTAGAGAGATCTCGTCTCAAAATAAAAAATTAAAAAGAACTGTGAATATAACTCAGTGGTAGAATGAATTCTTAGCATGAGTGAGGTCCTAAGTTCAATCCTCATTGCTGCAAAAAAATATATATATATATTATATATAATATATTTATATAACATATAATATATATTTATGCTAATCTGTGATATTATATATATTTATATATCTTATATAAAATATATACATAATATATATTCTTGAGCTTCCAAATTTGTATGTGTATATTGTATGTGTGTGTATATATATATATATATATATATATATATATATATATTTACATACAAATTTGGAAGCTCAAGAATCAGTTGGAGGTAGGAGAATTTGTCTATATACCTGTCCCATGTCTTACTAATGATGAGATGACTACTACCTTACAGAAATAGATTAAAATAAGGGGTGACATGTAAACAACTATTTTCAGGGATGGGAAGACCTCTGGCTCTTGTCCCCTGATTGCACCTTCAGTTTAGATGGTTTAGTGAAGGCAGCCGAGTATGATACTAGGAAGGCGTGTATGGTTGTGCCTGACACTGTCCTCAGCACCATAATGAAGGCACTGTCCCCCTTTACAACCAAGATAACAGAGGCTCTGAGAAGTTTAAAAACTGACTCAGTATCATATCACTTAGCAAAGCCATATGCCTCACATTTTAATGACAATGCTTTTTGATCCTTTTAAAACATAACGTTGATCCTTTAGACCAAAATGTCACACAACGACCGATGTCAGTAGCTACTAGATTAAACCAAGTGTTTGGAGTTTGAACTGAAAGCCTTCTTACTGAGTTACATCTCCATCCCTCTTTATTTTTTTGTTTTGTGACAAGGTGCCTCCCAGCCTGTGCTCAAATTTGAAGTTCCCCTGCTTCAGCGTTACAGAGTTAAAGTCAACTTACTTTATTTACATTTACATCAAAATAGGGCTGAATGATGCCAAGTATAGTTTAGACCTCCAGTAACCTGGAAAAGGGGAGTTGTTAATAACATTGAACTTCCTTCCTGGTTTTACCAAAGCTCTGGCCTCACTACCTGCCCCGGCTCCACTGTCTTGTTACCCAAACTCACTTCTGTCTTCTCTTGTTGTACATGTGTGTTTCTGTCACTTGATTGAGTGGATGCTCCTTGAGGGTAATCCTGGCGTCATGCAGGTGCCTCGATCTGTGAAACACCCCAGGAATGAGAACTGAATTTAATTGAATTAGAATAATGAGAAGGAACCAAACTGTAGTAAGGAAAAGGAATGGGATGGAGAGGGTGAGGGGCAAAGGTGAGGCTGAGAAGGAGATAGAAGGAGATCAATCCCAAGCCGGCAGTCGGCCTATAAAGAGTAGCTGACTACACTTAATTTCTTTGAAAGTTACCTGCAAATAGTTCCTGTTGTACTTTTTCCTTGAGAGGAAAGCAATATGTGTGTTCCTTAGAAAAAGAGATGCTGGAATATCATCATCCTCCGAGGAATTAAAAGCGATCGATACCTAATGCTCATTAGCCCACTGTGATGCGCTGATCACACTAATTTTGGTCACTGATTATCAATACCTCCTCTATACTTAGGTTTGCAGTTACTTGAATAAATACATAAACATGTGCATTAATGAACGAATAAAAAAAAAAACAAAAGAAACAGAGCCAGAGCCTTTTAGAGATGGAGGGTCCAGGTACATAAAGGGGGGCTTGTCCAGGCTCTAACCTCGGACCCACAGTTACAACCCAGGATTGTGCTTTTTCAGTCAGCTGTACTGATAAATTACTAACAGAACTGCCGTTGGCTCATGATTTCCTCCACACTGACTGGCAGACAAGCACGAGGGTAGTATAGCAAACAGCCCGTGCTTAAATACCCACTTCATTTTGAATGTCAGCCTGGGAGTGTTTGTGTTTGGCTTTCCCCTCCCTAATTATCGAGCTGGGTGACTGTCTGCCTACGGTGGGCTCTGGCCACCCACTGTCCACCAGATAAATCACAGGGAGCTTGACTCCGTATGGAGCTGGCTGAGAAGCGTTTGCACAGGAAAAAACAATCTTCAGGTGACATCTCTCCAGCACTCTTGAGAAACGCAGTTCTCTGAGTTGCCTCTTTGCTTTGATTATCCCCAGCTTCATTTCCTAAAACTGCAAGAATAAAAAGCAGTAAATAAACAGACTGTCTACTTTGCAGAAGCTTCGTGGCTGGGCAGGAAATGCTATTGGCTTTAAGGAGGCTCTCATTAACTTTTGAATCACGCTAGCGGCTCTGTGCCTGGGTAACTAATCAAAACATAATGATGGACAGAATTAAGGTGGCCACGTTTTTTCAGAATCCTCCTTCACAACTGTGAAAACTGTTGTCCAGTGGGCAGAATAGGAATTATGTATGATTCCTGACAATAACAACCTACACTTTCACTAATACATACGACATATCCCAATGTATAGGTAATTTGTCCTCCTAAAGCACTGTCCTAGAGAATTGCAGCTATCCACATCACTTAAGCACTTGCATATGTGGCAGAAACCATGTTAAGCATCCTGCAGTATATTCTCATTTTGTCCCCAAAACAAAACGATGAGGGGGATACAGTTCTTCTTCTCATTTTCCAAAGGATACTCTGAGAAGTTGAGAAACTTGTAGAAATGTGCACCACTGGTAAATATGCTATAAACACATGAACCCAGGCATCAAACAGCTGTTCCTGGGCTGTAAGCTTGTTTTGCCAATGGTAGAGAGGGTCATCCTCTGACTTTATATTAGCAGAGCACTTTGTAAATTGGGACATATTCCCGTGTGCATTGTTCCACTGGAGCCTCATAGCAACCCTGAAGGATCATACGGACAGTATTACTGTTCTTACATTTTAGAAGCAAAAAGGTTAAGTGGCTTTTCTAGCATAGTACCCTAGGCCTGAGTTCAGGTCTTTGGTTTTTATTCTGTTTCTACTACATCATGCTGTCCCTTGTGTCCTCATGATGACTCACTCTGAATAAAAGAAGGCCTTTATAGCGGCGGCTTGCCTGGGCACCATAGTGAGCTCAGGGCCAGCCTGAACTACAAAGCGAGACCCTGTCTCCAAAAAGCAAAAACAAAAAAACAAAAAAAGAGGGCCTTTATAAAAGCAAAGGTTGGTTATATGAAGTAAGATGTACTCAGGCTCAAACACCTCTCAGTTTATGCTTGTTAAATTCTGGGCTGGACCGGAGATTTAGATCAGTGTCTGCAGCATCTGCCTAGCAAGTGCAAGGTCCTTGGTTCGATCCCTGGTAACCACACACCACAGTGTTGGGTGTGGTGGCTCATGCCTATAATCCCAGCATTTGGGAGGCAGAGGCAGGAGGATTGCTGAGTTTGAGGCTTGCCTGGGCTACATAGTGAGCTCAGGGCCAGCCTGAACTACAAAGTGAGACCCTGTCTCTCTCAAAAAAAAAAAATCTCTGGGCTACATCAACTGAATACTCTGCATTTCTGGATGCCTCAGACAAGTGCTGAATTTGAGCTTTGTGGCTATTATTGAAGAACTGCAAGTAGCAACATTCAGAGGTAAGAGAAGCCTGGTTCCTACCTGTTGGCTGAAAATATGAGATTTCATCAGCCTGGCTTTGTAAAATTTCATGTAGGAATATACCATACCGCTTTTAAATAATATTTACATGATTAAATTATTTAAAATAACTGGTAAGAGAAGAACTAACAATCATTTACATTTCCACAGAATAGAATAGGTTCCTATTGAACTTATATCCCATGTACTAGTCAGAACCCTGAACATGTGACATGATACATTTGATTATATTTCTCTTGAAAACAAAAAATTTAGACATGATTATGATTTGCCAAATTCCAAAGCAGGAAAGGGATTTGGAAATTTCTTAGCAAAGTCTTTTTCTTTGAAAAACAAAGGGCTCATGTTCGAGTTAATAACTTGAGTAAGGTCACAAGCTAATTAGTAGAAAAGCGGAGTCAGAGCCTAGATTCCTGATTTTCAGATTTCTTGACCTTTGCTCTCCACGTCCAGATCAGGAACGGATGGGGGAAAAGCCACATGCCAGCAACTGTGAGCACACATTCCAAGGGTACTCTTTACTGTAGCAGTTAATTAGTGACCCTGCAAGGAATGTAATCAGTATGTATTGCAAACATGTACTAATAAAAAATAAAAATTGGGAAAAAATAGTTGATTCGTGAGGCAAAGGACATGGGGGAAAAGAGGGTCAGACAACTTTCCCTTTCTGTGTCGACTGGGAGTTGAAAGAAGCCATCCGATTAATTGCTGGAATGGGTTCAGTTCTCTGATTCTTCTTGAGTCTTGGTGATTCTAACATGAGATCACCAGCTATTATTTGCCTGCCAGCCTATGCATATATACATATATGCAGACTGTTTCATGTCTTCACATCTATTACAAATTGCCTTCATTCTGCCTGCCACCAACTGGTGTTCCCATGTTTAATGATCGTGTGGTTGGATGGGTCATACGCTGTCTTGTGCACGTCTGCACCACACTGGGTGTGAAGTGGGGTGGGAACCCTCTGCTCACACAGGCACTTAGAGGTGTTGAAACAGGTCTCGTTTTGATCACATCTCTTCCCTGGGCTCTCCCTTCTCCACCCTCACAACTGGCTCCTTGTACATACACGGATGTTCTCATAGGACTCATTATCTTCCCAGTTTTACTTCTTTCTCTTTTCCCCAGGATCCACCCTGTTTTGGTCACCATAGCAATAGGTGAAATATAATCCCCATATTTGCTCACTAACTCTGTCATCCAGCCCAGCACACGCATTGCTGGGTCTTGTTTTTGTGTTTGTTTAATATTCCCAAGCCTAAAGTCAGACCCATCTGGGCAAGGACACCGCACATGGTCTGGTTTGGAACATCCCTTCTCAACAAGATTGCAAGCATGTCTTGCCTATATCTTTGTGTACGTGAGCACACATGTGTGTCACTGTCTGCTTTGGAACATTGTGCAATTAAATTCAGCTTGTGTTGGAAAAGCCAGGGGGAGGAAAGGGAACTTAACAAATCTTGTTACAGGGAAGCTCTGCTTTGTAGAGATATATTTTAGTCTTTTTCTTGGAATGTACACAGCTTACACTTTCCAAGATTTTTGCCAGCACAGCTAATAACGAAAGTTTGCTTTGCACTTTGCGATTATAGCTTTGCCCTGATTTGGCTTTTTATGTGGTAAGTACAGTGGATCTGCCAGAAAATTCAGGCTTTGAGGTGGGTGAAAGCTGTGGCATTGGGATAGATAGGAAGCAAAGTTTTCTTAAAGGTTTGGGGTTTTATTTTCTTAAAAAACAAAGGAGAGTCTAAAAATAACAAAGAATACATTGTCTCAGTGAAAATGCTTTTAAAATTCTCTTTATCATGTTAGTTTAAAAAAGCTGGTTAGAGAGTATCATGTTATTGTTGTATTTGCTTTAGCATGAATTAGAGACATCGTTAAGTTATTGGAATGAGTCAGTCCCAACAATAAAGGCATACATACATTAGGTATTTTTTTTATTTCAAAACTGAATGTGGAGTGCATTTCAGGAGGATGTAATAAACTGAGTCGAGCATAGGGCTGGTGTCTGTGCTGTAAGGAGCACACGTGGGCAGAACTGCAGGGTCAGCAAAGTGTTTCACCTGGTCCTGTTCTGGAACCCCTGTCTGTCTTTTGGCATCTTCAGAGGAATGCACCATGACACGCAAAGCTTCAGGCTGGTGCCTTGGCTTTCACTCTCTCTGCTGCCTCTCGCTTTTACTCAACTCTGCTGCACACCAAGATCCCTCTCTAAAAGTCCGTTCCGAGAGCCTGGCGATTTCTTGAGGCCGCCTTGCTCTGTCTGGCTGCCTCAGCTTTCCTGTCTTATCTCTCAGCATATAATCCCCATTGGACTCTGCAAACTCCCTTCCTTTTGTCGTGACTCAGCTCAAATGCACACTTCTGACGTAGTCTTTTCTCCTCCACCAGGTGGACGGGAGCCAGGCTGCCTGGGGTGGGGGGACTCCACTGGCTTCCTGTCTGTCTCCTCCTCCTGAGCGACGTTGTCATTGTCTTGGTACCTGCTTCCCTGCCCATCTATGGTCTCCTTGAAATCTGTGGCCAATTTCTACTCTATGCCCCCGGCGTAGCATCTCTTTTTCCCTTATTAGGTTCCCAGTAGCTGTTTGTTGACAGAATGAGAGAAGGAAAATCTGATAAACTACTACAGATAAAGGTGATACTATGATTTACAGAAGTCCGTCATCCAACTGTGTACTCCTTGTTTGTCTGTGTTTGGTTTTCAAATTTCAGGGAGAAGCTAGGATTTTAGCTCAAATGATTAATTCACAAATAACAGGCATTAGGGGCTCGTACTAAGTGGATGAGAGAGCTGTCTGAACAGGTGGGAATCCTTCCCATAAATGCTTACATCTCCACATTAGAACCTGGTTCCCTGCCAGCCAAGCCAAGGGCAGTTGGAATGTATGAAAGACACAATGGTGCTTTGACTCTTCAGTTCTGAAATCTTCCTAAAAAAATTTTTCCCACCTCTCCACTTTTCTTTCCACTTCTGTTCCCCTTACCTCTCCTCCACTCTCTTCTTCTTCTCCTCCCTTCTTCCTTCTTAATTTTGATTGGTTTCTGACTCCAGCTCTTGGTGGTCCTCTTTCCTCAGCCTCTTGAATGACTACAGCAATTTTTCTTACTTTATATTTGTACTGGAATCCAAGGAACTAATGATAGGACAGGCTGGACTCCTCTTATTATATTTTCAAATTCTTATTGACCAGCTTTACCACCATACTTTATTAATTCTGCTTCTGTTCTTTAAGACCATATACATATATATATATATGTGTATGTATATATATGTATGTGTATATATATATATATATATATATATATATATATATATATCTTGAAATATGTTTACTAGCTTTTTGGATAATTGTGGATGTTCTTTAAACCACTTTTTTGCTTGGAAGCAGTATTTTATGTTTTTTTATCCCCCCAATCTTCATCTGATTTTTAAGCTTTTGAAACTTATTTATTGCAAAATTATTGGCTTCCTTAGAAATATTAATGTGACTGTTTCATGTTTCCTCTGTTAATCTAGCCAAGCCTTTGCTTATTTAAATTTTCATTTGAGCATCTCCACTGAATGAAAGATCTGTGTCATTCACAATGACCTAAGTAGACTTGGACCCAGCTTTTTTTGCCATTATTATAGTTCAGCCTCTGACCATTTTCATTTCACTAGTCATGATGTAAGTGTGTGAATATATATTAAACTTTATCATCATTCCTAGATGGCTAAATGTTGCTGAATTCATCCTGAAGCCAGAAAGACAAACAAGAAACATAAGCAGCTTAAGTCCCATGGAGTGATACAGATAATTATTTTAAAGTGGAATAAATCTTCTGTATTAACCAGGCTGTACCCCCCTTGCTAGTGACTGGCTTCTCAGAACGAGAGACCTGAATGCTCGTCACAGAGTTGGCACAAAATATCTCTTTGTCAAATGAATTAATACAAGTAATTAGTTATGTAATAAAGCAGATATGCATCAAGTGCTAATCATGGGTCGCCTTACCATGTGTTTTCCATGCAGGAGGGATTCAGTGAGGAACTATGCAGAAAGCACTCAGACTGTACATTTGCATTTACTGTTTAATTCCCTCAGGTAGCTGTCTTAAGTTTTACAGATGAGGCAGATGAAATGATATACAGAGGACAATGCCTGAGATTACTCAGCCAGCAACTTGGAGACCAAGGATTTGGCTTCAGAGCCTACATTCCTAGTACTTCTAGGAAAGAGGTGGCCCTGCATGCTGGGTCTCTGCTTTGATAGGCTAAACACAGGGTTGGAACCAAGAAAGCAGTGACAGGGACCCAGGAAATACTGACCACCAGCGTCCACCGATTACCAGTAGTTTCTGACATTCCTGGGGTGTCCCCCAGCGCTGGGATGGTTCCCCATGTGTGCGCGTCATGCATGATTTCCCGGTGCAACAGGCAGAGAGCGACACGACCTTGCTGTCCTTGTCCTGTTCTCACCCAGGGCTGGGGAGCAAGTGCAATTCAAATCTTGGCTCTAGCAGAAGTTCAAATTACAACTGGTCATGAAATTCAAGGTTTTGTTTTTTTATGTTTGAAACCTTGAATAGTAAACTGGAAAAATACCAAGTCTCTAACAATAATGTTAATAATAGCTGCTAGCTCCTGTTTTAAGATCTATAGAACATTTTCACACCTTTCACATAGACTATCAGGCTGACTAACCTTATGGGAACCACTGCTCCCAACTGAAATTAAGAGTAAAGTAAGAAGTTTTCTTCCTCCTTGAGAAGCAGGATAGCCAGACATAGTGGCACACACCCATCATCCCAGCCACTTAAGAGATTGAGGCAAGAGGGTCACAAATTCAAACCCAGCCTGGACAACGTAGTGGGACCTTGAATCAAAATGAAGGTTTTAAAAAGGACTAGAGATGTAGTGTAATAGTTCAATCCCCAGTACTCTAAAAATAAATTAAAAAGGAACAGAATAAAGCACTGGTTGAAACATAGCAACATTGGAAAACAAACAGCCCGGTTTGGATCTTAGTCGCATCTTAGTTGGTTCAGCTGTTCTTCACTTTTCTATCTATAAAATGGGACAGCCAAAGAGCTTTTCTTAGAGTGGTTTTAAGGATTAAATGAAGGAATATAGGATAATCATTTAGCACTTAATTTCTTTCTCTGCATTTTTCTTTTCTATTTTTCATGATTCGAAGGATGTTTTGCCTTTATTGGCTTAATGATATTTAAAGGGTACTTTTGTAAGACCCAAAATTTCAAAGAAAAAAATTGAGACTGAATGAATTACTTTTGATCACCTAGCAAAAGTGTATAAAAAGTCAGTCCTAGAACTCAACTACTCCTTTTTTTTTTTTTTTTTTTTTTTTTGAGACAGGGTCTCACTTTGTAGTTCAGACTGGCCCTGAGCTCACTATGTAGCCAGGCAAGGCTTGAACTCAGCAGGCCTCCTGCCTCTGCCTCCCAAATGATGGGATTACAGTCATGAGCCACCATGCCCAGCACTGTGGTATATGGTACTGATGGCTGGTAGGCATGAGTCACTATGCCCAGTATTGTTGTATGTGGTTTCTGGGGATTGAACCAGGGACCTTGTGCTTGCTAGGCAGGCGCTGAACCACTGAGCTAAAATCTCCGGCCCATCAACAACTACTACTGCTACTACTTTTGATCAGTGCATTTAGCTGCTTTGCCCTTTATATAGGCCCTTTTGTACTTTATAGAGTATAAAAACTGAGGGGAGTCATGCTGCTGTTACTATAAATTTGCCAATTAACTGAACTTTGTAAAGGTAAATTAAAACTTTTTTCAAACAGTTAAATACTTTAAATCACTATTTAGTGCAGAGTATTTTCAAACATAGGTTATTGTGGTATGGCTTGTAAGTTCACAAACGTGGTTATAAAATTTTTTGTACTATTAAATATTTGAGCATTAAAATATTTGAGATAAAATTACATGAAAGACCAAAGGATCACCAGAAAATATGCATTAAGTTCCATTGCTCAAAATAGACTTTTGCTATGCCTGTACAAATCACTTTAAGTTACACAAACATTTAGAATATGCCTATTCCTGAGGTTCAACTCTGTACCGTAAAGTGACCCAAGCAGTGCCATGCCAAACCTGAACATTGATTTCTTTCCAAAATGGTTAAGATCATTCTTGCTTGGAACCAGGATTTCGCTTATACTCTACAGTGAACTTAAAAGAAATATTAGTAACGGGGTTCAATTCTGTCCCCTTGGATGGAGTTGTTGGGTCTCTGGAACATCTTATGGAGAGTGTTTGCCAACAAGTCCTCTGGAAGCACCATACACATGATAATGGGGTGAAAACCAGATTATTTTCAAGTCTGATGAATGAGTCCAGCTGTTCTGTAGACCAGTACGGGGTATGTGAGAACATGGGTCACAGCAAAAAGCATGTTTATCTCACTCCATCATTGCAGCGAACGAGGGCTCCTGGGAATTTTCTTAAAGAACAAGTGTGGACAGAGACATGACTGAATGACTAAGGGGCCCACAAGCAAGCTGTCCCCCTAAATTCCAGCCAAGTGGAAGGTGGAGTTTGAGTTTGTAAGGGAAAGAGGCTAAAGAGCTGTGTGTGTTCCTTAGACAAAGATAGTCTGTCACCTCATCACCGTAACTCCTTCAGTTTCCATTCACCTTGTTCCGGAGATACATTTTATAAATCTGTTGTTAAGAAATGTCTGTGTTAGTCCATCAAACAGTGTGTTCATTCACCCCTATACTTTAGAAAAAAATCTTTATTTTGCACTTTCAAAATGCTAACTTCTATTTGGTTCTTGGAAATATAATTCTAACATACAAGTCAAGGAATTTACACTTCAATGGGGGAATCAAGTAACAGATGAGTCATTATGTTGTGATAAAGTGTGTAATGAAACACAATTACAAAGGAAGTTCCTGTCCACCTTCATGTTAGTGGTGATGTGTTCTCACCAGCAGCTCTTTAGAAGGCTTCCAGATGAATCCAGGTCCTGCCAACTTCGGTGATCTCCAATACAGGAGCCACTGGCCACTTTTGGCCATTTAACTTATAAACTCAGTAAGATAAAGTAAAAGTGAAGTTCTGAGTCCCACTGGCTACATCTCAAGACTCAATAACTGCATGTGACTGGTGGCTATTATATTGGACAGCACAGACAAAAACATTCCCATCATTATAGAATTTCCATGAAATAGCACCAAACTAAGTAGATCTAAAAGTAGGGGAAGAATTGATTTTCCAGGGAGGATAAACAGAGGAAGCTGAACCTTAGAGAAAGTAAGGGAAGATAGCATTACAGTGCCAGCTTAAAAAGCTATTTTTAATTAATATTTTTTCAAGAAGTATGCTGTTTGCACTCCATCCTGTTTTAGTAAATGTGCTACCAAAGTGAGTACTACAGCCTGTTTTAAGCTATAAGTTTTTTGGGTTGTGTTTTTTTTTTTTTTTTTTTTTTGAGACAGGGTCTCGCTTTGTAGCTCAGGCTGGCCCTGAGCTCACTATGTAGCCCAGGCAAGCCTGGAACTCAGCAGTCCTCCTGCCTCTGCCTTCCGAGTGCTCGGATGACAGGCGTGAGCCACCACGCCCAGCACTGTGGTATGTGGTATTGATGGCTGGTGGGCATGAGTCACCACGCCCAGCATTCTATGTGGTTACTGGGATCAAACTCAGGGCCTTGCTCTTGCGAGGCAGGCGCCGGAACCACTGAGCTAAATCTCTGGCCCGTAAAAGCAGGTTTTATGCCCCAATAATTGAGAGACTTAACCAGCTGTTGGTCAATTATAGAGTAGATAGTGTGGACAAGTTCAATAACAATAGCAGTAAACAACCATGATATACAAACATTCTGTTCTCAGAGTCCTATAACTCATAAAAACCCTCCCATTTATTCCATGAAGTAACACAAGGACTTCCTGGAAGTAGCATTGGTTCAGTGACCATTTCCCTTTTGTGTTTGGCATTTTTCCTTTTCTGGGAGTGTCTGTAATTGAGCTCCTGCTTATTATGAAAGCCACTGGACTCTGTCTCAGAAGTTACAATGTTCTTTGTTTGGACACCAGTCACAGAAATCCTTTTAAAAGGATTCTTCCAATTATCCAGAAGAGAAGGATTCATAAGAAGGATAGACAAAGATCATAAGAAAACATATGTGAAGTGTGTTCTGACGCAGGTTCAGACCTGGCCTTTAAAAATTGTGTAAAATAATAATTGAAATATGGGCAAAACAGTTTTCCAGAGCACTATTTAAAATATTCTTTATAATGAGATCACTGAAACATACTTATGTGTCCTTTCCAGTAGTAAATTCTTCCATGTAGCTCTTTGGAAAATAAAAAAGTAACAAGAAAGATGATATGTGTACTTTGGGAGAAAAGAGGAATTTTATTTTTTCCTTTGTCACTTGGTGTGTAATTTCTAAAATTTAGTTAAGGATAGTTTGGTATTTGTTCAATCAAAAGAAATTCAACAGGATGACACTCGATCTGGAGCTTATGTTTTGAGTTTCTTACCACCAAGAACACATTCTTGGTGTTCATGGAACACCGTGGAATCATGGTCACACAGGGATTTTTTTACACACTCGTTAAACGAGCTGGTTTCTGCTTGACTAAAGGTTGTTGTGTTACCCAAAATGCTAAGACACTGAGCACATTTCCTAAAACTTGTGGTGTTGCCCCTACGGCGTCCAGGTAGATCTTCTGCAAACAACTGTAATAGAGGCAAACCCTGATTCTCACACGTGGGTGGTGTTCCCAAAGTGTGTTTAAAAGTCAGTCATTCAGAACGCAAAACAGTTTTCCCCACTGGAAATGTCAGAGATGGTTCCTTTCCCAGCACTGCTACAAAAGCCTTTTATTTCACAATACATCTGGGAGCCCCGTAGGTGCAGACAACAGGACGGACTGGTGTGGAGCAACCCCCTCCCCCCACGCACACACCACCATGTTCAGGGATGACACATTTTGCCATGGAGGTTGGCACATGGGCTTCAGGGAGAAAAAAACAAACAAACTAAACCAAGAAAACACATTTCTCTCTGAGAGATTCTGTCTGTGTCACTACCTCAGGCACATCCTTCTGAACATTTCCCTGTCAAGATATATTACTTCCTGCAGAGGACTGCTCAGTACCTCTGGAGCTAAGTACATCTTGAGCTTTTTCTTCTTTTAGTATTGCAAGTCCAATATGGCAATTCCATACTATTCCTGGATTTAGAAACCAGAAGGGTAATGACCACAAAACAATAGAAATCAACATCGCTGGACTTTATCATTAACGAGAACACACATCTCTCACTAGCTTAAAATACCGACATTTCATTGCCCTTAAAAATAGTCAGTGCGCTGTTCTCACATTCGACTGGTATATTATGACTTTTTGATGTCAAAGCAATGGATTGATTCTTTTTCTCATGGAAACCAGAAGTAACAGTGATGGAGATGACCTATAGAAAGATTAAATCTACCTTCTGCAAGGGCTGAACTAATTGAAGCATTTCATTACGCTTACTTCGTATTAGAATAAGAGTGGTCCTTCATCTTTTCCTGAACATTAATAATGCCAGAAATGTCTAATTTTTTTTGCACCTATATAATGTATTTTGGATTCATTAAGAAATAAATTATTATCCCTCCAACCTGCATTGACCTATCTTTATATACATAGGAATTTTCCAATTATAATTTCTTTCTCTTGTTTCACTTTTACACCATGGGAGTTGAGACTTCTGTACAGTGTCAACTGTAAGGTACAACTGCCTGTTATTTATAGTGATCCAAGGCCATTTTTTGAATAAAGAAAGAAACAATAAAATCCAGAGAAGTGACTACTAGGAAATAATTTGTTTCTTATTGTTTTGTTAGAGCTGAAATAACAAAGTCAAGCTCCCCGAGCAGAGCAACTTCGAGGATGTATTTATTGTCATACGGTTCCGGAGGCTGGAAGTCCAAGATCAAAGTGTCAGGGATAGTGTTCATTTGAAGGACTAAACTGGGAAGGGTCTGTTCCAGGCCTCTTTCCTTGGTTTGTGGAGCGCCAGCTTCACCCTGTGGCTTCACACGATCTGTCCTATGTGCTGTGTCTGTGTCTTGTCTTCCTATAAGGACACAAGTTATGTTGAATTAGGGCCTATCCTAGTGACCTTCTTTTAACTTCATTACCTCTTTAAAAGGCCCTGCTACCTAATACAGTCACTTTCCAAGGTATTAAGAATTAGAACTTCTACCTATGAATATGAATGGATGGGGGGAGCCTATAAGAGTTTCCAAAAGCAAACCTTAAAATCTTAAAAGCCTAAAACCCTGTGATTTATCTTTGCAAAATCAAGTATTGATTTCCACCAAGTTCTATAAGAATCTGTAAAGCCTGGCAAAGTTGGCCTTTCCAGTGAAAATTCTGCCTTACTTTAACACAGCAGTTTGCAGATTGGCCCATTTTGGAAGCTGGAAAGCAGGCAAGAAAATACCCGAGTTACAAATTTTAGAAAGTGCTCATGCTCAAAAGTTGCACATGAATGCAAAATTGCCCTTGATGTGTTAGCAGAAGCCAGTGGATGCCTCCTTCAGTGCTGTGCCCTGGGACCTTTTTCGGCTCACCCTAGTCCTGGTGTGTCTCTAGAGGAAGTCAAAACAGTGTTAGTGTTTCCCAGTCACACCTCTTTTTTCAGCACATTATGGTAACTGTCTAGCATCCCAGGGTTCTTAGAAGTAGACTAAAAGTGTGATCGATACCAGGGATGGAGAAGGATCCTGAAGGATGCTGATGTGAATCCTCAATCATTAGTCATAGTCAAACCAGGAATAGATTTTGAGTTCCCTGAGCCACATCTCTACATTTGTAACCCAAAGGAATGTTTGCTCTTATTTGACCATATTTGCAGTCTTAGCAGTCTTAATATTGGATGGTAGCTTAGAAAGCAGCCTAGAATTTGAAGGGAACCTCTGTGCTCCTCTTTGTGAGTTAACAGCAGGTTCTCAGTGTGCTGAGGCCTTTGGTACTTGGCCAGCACCGTGACTATGTTAAAGAGTCCAGTTGGCTTCTGAGGACTAACAAGGCACAGAAGTTCCTTGACTGTGCCAGCAACCCATGAATTGCTGTGAACTTCAGAATCCCATTTGTGCTTTGGCAGAGCTGAGCCCTCGTCACAGAACATACGATTCATACAATCAGAACATGCTGCTCCTGGACCTCTGAGTCCCTACTTTTGTCTAACAACATATGTTTCCTCCAAGAGCCTGCTGAAGCCTCCTGTTGGAAGTCCAGCCTGAAGCTTCCACACATCATCCTCAGCTTGGTACCTTGATGTGATTCTGCAGAGCTTGACTAAATATGTCCTCATTCTAAGGGGAAAATAAAAGCCATCTCTACCATGCTAAGAACATGCAAGCTACAGAATTTCCGTTAGAAATTGGTTTCTCCAGGGTATACCTAGTGGTTTCAGCAGTACCACTGCACAGGACAAATTACTATGGGGTAACAAGCACAAGAATTAACAATATTTCAAAATCACTGGTAGAGAGTTTCAGGTTTCCCAGCACAAAGAAATGATACATGTTTGAGGAGATAGATACACCAGAGTGTTACACTTTGAATAGCTATATAGAAGTGTCACACTGTGTCCCATAAATGTGTATGATTACTGTGCACCATTTAAAATAAAAAAGTATTTTAAAAAAGAAGGTGGTCTCTCAGGAGACACAAAGCACATTTTATAATGACCTCAGTGTAATATTAAAGATATGTCATTAATATTAGCAAAAATAAATTCTTCAATAACCTGGAGGGAGAGAAATTTTTGTTATGAGTCCAGTCTGCTTATAGCTTTCTTATTTTTCACTACTGTAGAGCAACCAGTAAAATTCTGCTGAATGTGGCATCAGTGTATAGCGACCCATTTTAATCCCACAAAGTCTACTTCAATATAAACTTGCTGCTCAAAATGGGGTCCCTGGACCCTAGGCAAAACCTAGGAGCCTGTTAGAGATGTAGACCTATATTTAATTAACGCCTGCAGGAGCTGGGAATGTAGCTCAATGGTAGAGCGCTTGCCTAGAAAGCATGAATCCCTGGGTTCGATCCCTAGTGGGTAAGGGGTCAAGGATTAACACCCTCTCATGGTTTGTAGCACATTAAGTCCAGAGAAACACTGATCACAAAACTGTAGAACCTGGAGAAATTCCAGCCTGAGACAGGAATGTTTGAATTGTCTTCTCTATCCAAAAGCTGATAATTACCTTAGCGGTTACAGGCGATGCCTCTTTCCAATCAAGTCCTTTCATAGATGGCTCCTGATTTATCCATTCCGTTCGGGTCCTTTTGGTCTCTAATGAGGTTTAATTGATTAGCTCTATTCGTGAAAAGCTTAGGCTCTAATAAGCACACTCCCACCGGGTACACAAGTAAATAGTTTATGAGGTAATTCGTATTTTAATGTCTTTCTTAATGAGCCCTTTCAGTAATGAAATCTCCAGGGAAAACATTATTGGTCTGCAGACATTTTTTTAGGATACTAAGGCAGAAAGGTTGATGGATGTGAAAGTTTTAGGTTGTGGTGTAGAAAATAGCTTACAGATCAAAATACGCTCAATTACTTTGTTTTCTTTTTTAAAAAGTTCCAATAAGACTTTTTTTTTGTATTTCATTTTCTAAACTCATATCTTGACAATCATTTTCCATATTGGAAATAAGATTCTTTTTTTCTGAGACAGTCCTGGGACTCTTATCTGTGCAGTAAGTAAATGACACAAAAAAATGCTACTTTTTGAAATCTTACATGAAGAGAAAGGCAGAGAGAGAGGGAGAGGAAAAGGGAGACGTCTCACAAACACACGTGCCACTACACACCGTTCTTGCTCAGTGACCCGACGATCTATCAGAGTCCGTATTTCAAATCTTCTCAGTGGCATCACCTCTGTACTAGTTGATGAAGGCCTCAGTCACTTCTCATTAATGCTAAACCCAAAATGAACCCCATTATGAGAAAGAAGCCTTTAGAACTATAAAATTGCTGAGCAACAAGGCAGTTATATGAAACATTGCAGAATGCTGTCCAAAGGTAGCCAAAGCTAATCCCCTTTAAGTGAGGCAAGAAGCAGTGTCTTAGGCTTGTTAGCACCTCTGTCTGCTCAGAAGAAAAAGCCTTATCTACTGCTTCTAAACCTGAGCGAAGAGAAATTACATAATCTTGCATTGTAATTTGAAGTCAGATAGACACTCAAGCAAGGGACCCCAATCCAGCCATGTTCTTCCCAGGCTCTCCCCCTGGAATATCCGGATTTTCTGACACTGGGCTGAGCTGGCTAGGTTGACTGGGTGCCTGTGGCCTGCTCTGTAGATGAAGAAGCATAGCCCGATGCTATTTAATAAAGCACAAAAATCAAAGCCTTATAGCATATACTAGATGCTAGAGAAGTCTTTAACAGTTGTGCCCTTTAATTTGTTAATAACATACCTCCATTTGAATGAACACACTTTTAAAAACTGATAGTGGAGATTGACCCCGGAGTGAGTCCTGAAGGTGTTGCTGAGAGACCCCTGTACAATCCCTGCTCGTGGCAGTGTAATTGATCCCAGAGGAGAAAAGCCAGAAAAACACACCAGATCATTAAGGCACTTCCATTGGCCATACTCCTAGATGAAGGTTTGTTACCTGATTGCTGTGAATAAACTGGGTAAAGATTAATGACTTAACACGCTATGAGGTTTAATAACATGTCTGTAGGTCACTAGGAAAGGGACAGGGAAGAACTCATGTCATGTCTCATTTCCTTACAAACAAGGTCTAGGCTGCCTTCATAGTAGTCTATGCAAACCTAAGTCTATATAAGCTACATTTAGTAGTAAATTCCTGAATCTGTGGACATCCCAGATTCCTAAAAATGGAGCAAGCAAATAAACTGCTTTGACATCCTAGTAGTAACTATAGCTGTCAAGAGAAAGAACAATGTGTAGCCGAATGAAAGTTCTTTATCCAAAGTCAAGGCTGTTAATCTTGAAGACAAAGTTTGCATTCTGAGTGTGACCCTGTCAAAACTAGAGAATGTGTCTGAGCCAAGAAGGACTTGGTTGCTAGAGCTCAGGGATATAAGACAGGAGGAAAGCTCAGACTTCTGGAGGAGACGCTGCAAATGCCCTGGAAAGGCTTTGTGGAGTCACCTGTTTCTCTGAGAAGTGAGATTTCAGTATCCACGAGACAGATGGAACTAGAACCCAGCATGGAGCATTCCAAGCAGGACAGCCCCAGCTCAGAAGCACACCAGTGAGAAAAGCAGCCTGTCAGGGACCCACGGTGCAAGTGGGAAATAAGAATAGTTTATAGGTCTTCAGCCTTCAGCCTGAGTTCAGGTGCCTCTGTGAGATTTCGGCTGAAAAGAAGCTGAGTGAAGACAGAGGGATGTCTCGAGGCGGTTTTGACTCCCATGGACTCTCCTTTGGGAAGCCCCTCTTGTACAGAGACAGAGCAACTAAAGGGCTAGCGACTGTGATTTATTTCATTGTTTCATTTCACCCTCAATGAATATTCAGGGCTCTTGAAGTTAAAGGATCCTGCTGAAGCTACCTTGAGCCAAGTACAACTTTCTTTGTGAAAGAAAATTGGAAAGAAATTTATAAGCAGAATCCAAGCCTGGCTTCCTAAGGCACATACTCTAGTAGTCTGTCGTTCCTTGGCTGTTTCAGCATCTGTGAAAACAGAGGCCGCAACACAGAGTAGTAATTATAGCAACTTCTCCAAATAATGTTCTGGGTGAGACAAGTCAGCTCCTTCCCATTTGCTTATGAGTTAATTGGTATTTAAATGCAAGTCTCCAGGCCAGTGATTTATTTTAATAATATGTTAGCCCCATGGCAGGCCCATGACTTCATGACTGCAGCAGTGGAGAAAGGGCACACCACCCTGATGGATGTCTCAGTGCTCATGTGGCAGATTTACAGGCCACTCCTCAAGCCTGAGTCACCCTGGCTTCCTTTGCTTCAGTTCCCATTGAGTGGCAGAAGCTGCTAGGGCATCCACCTGCTTAAAGCAACAGTAAAAAGAAGGACGTGGGCTGAATACAACTAAGTTGGATGACATTATTCTTGAAAAAGAAATGATCAGATATTGCAAATTGACTGATATATTGGCCAAGTCTGATCAGTTTTCTTATACTCATTATATTTTTTATCAAAACAAAAGACCATAGATGGTGACATTAAGCCAGACTTTTTTTTTGAGTGCTATCAAATATCATCTGCATTTTATAGGGCTCATGACAACAGTGTCCATAATGATGGGATCGGCTGATTTTTCAAGGCAATCTTTAAGGTTATTTTGTGTTTGTTAGGTTGCTAGGGGTACCTAATACATCAGTATGAATAGAAGTGTTTAATGCAGTTGCCAGATTTTTGTGCAAGATAAATAGTTTTACATGTCTCAGAAGTAGAATCCAATTGGCTAAGAGGTTGGCCAAGAGCTGAATTTTGACATCATTCTTGGCAACTAACAGGCTTTTTAAAAATGTGCACAACATAAAGCAGTATGCTATATATTTTCTAGATATATTAGAGTAAAATATTTTAAATAATGAATCAGTGTATGCATATATTAAATGTGAAGGGGCCCTCCCTAATCTGTGAAGAATATGGACCCAGGGCCCCCAGGTGATGCCTGAAGTTTACAAGTATACTGGACCCTGCAATTTAATCCTCTCTCAAATTTTTTTTTTTTTGAGACAGGGTCTCACTTTTGAAGTTCAGGCTGACCCTGAGCTCACTTTGGAGCTCAGACAAGCCTGGAACTCAGCAATCCTCCTGCCTCTGCCTCCCGAGTGCTGAGATTATAGGCATGAGCCATCATGCCCGGCTTCTCTCTCAATTATAAGTAAGCATTTATCGTACATTGTGTCCTGAACTTGCAGTTTGAAATGCAGTAGCAAAACTATCACAAATCTCTTTTCTGTCTTCAGAATTTTACAGGCAAAAGATTCGTTCTTGCTTCAAATCACAGAAACCTCAGCCTAAGATTATTTTTCTTCCTTATTGTAAGTTTCTACCTCTCACTTAAAAAAGTACTTCACAGGTTCTTTTTGGCCAATCTACACCACCAACATCATTCCTATTGTACTTTGGAACACTACTGAGCAAGTAAAGTTTACACAAAAGCAAGCACTGTGATACCAGGACAATTAATATAATGGTCAAGATAAGCTCTAAATGACTTATGGGCTGGTAGTGTGCACAGTGTGGATACCCTGGACAAAGAGTGTCCCACGTCCAGCATGGGAGCTAGCAGGACAGCACCACATTTTCATCATTCCACTCAACAACAATTTAAACCATATGAACTATATGAACTATTTATTTCTGGAATTTTCCATTTAATATTTTCAGATCATGTTAAACATGGGTAACTGAAACCGTGGAAACCAAAATCGTGGATGGGCTGACTGTTGCATTTCCTAACTGCTGGTCATAAGAATAGAACAGCATTGCAAATGGAAATGAGTGGTTTTATTTCATATTTTAGCATTCTTGAAATGAGAATATGCGTGGTGTAAATGCATGTTATAAAGCACGAGGAGCCAACAAATACCTATGAACACAGCTCACAGCACCAGAGCGAGACTTCAGCAGTCCTCTCTGCCTCCCCACGTTCTCCTGCACTGTGGCCTCCTGCCTCACGGTGGGGTCACTACCACCTGAAATTGGTGTCTGTCATTTCTTAGCATTTAAAGTATACATCAGTGTGCATGTTTTATCATAAATGCCTGCATGTTTTAACAGTATATCATTAAAATTTTCTTTGTCTTTATGAACTTTATATGAAATGGTACATAGTATGGAGTTGTCTGGACTCAACATTACAAATTTCAAACAAGAAGTTTGAATCTCACTTTAAAAAAGATGACTATTAATCACCTTTAACCTGTATCATAGGTATTTGGCTTACAAGACATACAAGCAATACATTTTAAGGCTTGAGGTAATACATGTAATCTTTTTTATCATAGCTAAAGACTCTTGCCATTTTCATACTTCTTACCTTTTAATTAGTAAAAGATGTTTAAAACATGTGAAATAAGTCTTATTTTGATGTTTCTGCACTGTGCTAATTAAACCGAGAGAAGGTATATTTTCTATGAAACATTCACACCTAATTATTGTGTAATAATTGTCCAATTATTATCCAATTAAATATATTAAATTCTCATTTTAAATATGTAATTGAAGTGTCATGAGATTAAATCTAATTTTTATGGAATGAACTTATCAAGTAATGAAATTTCCATCAGCTTTCAGATTTCCACCAGCTTTCAGAACTGTGCTAAACATAGGCCTAATTACCCCTATGGAATCTTTCAGTTATCTGTCGTGTTGAGCGCATATTCTGAGAAACTTAGAGATGGACCACTTGATGATCTCGTTGAGAACTAGATGACATTATTGCTGGGTGACGGGTTTTGGTTTAGATTCTCAAGGCTTCTTCCAAGCAGACATCCAGACAGTTTTCTTCTCTCCCTTCCTATAACCAACAAAGGAAATGGCTTGGTTGTCTACAAGCCCAGAAAGCATGAGGCTTCCACACGAGCAGCTGTGCCCTGCTCTGTGGGATGCAGTGCAGAGGGACGACATTCCTGCTTCTCCATGTGCCACCGACTGCTCCCAGCTTCTCGGAAACCCTCAGTCCTTAGGGACTGCCACTACTGTCATTTCCTTGCAAGAGAGGAAATGGACACATTTGGCATTTGCCTGCTGGCCATGTGAAGATCTGGTGACGTTTTTCTGTACTATGTTCTCAGATTTCAGTAAAGACAGACTTGAGCAGCCTTTCAGAACTGTGGGGGTTTTCAGCTCAGTAGTGGTGTTACTTGTGGTTTGTAAATATCCAGGAAGATCTGGTAGCTTCCAGGACTTGCTTCCTTAGCTCTGCAAAATTTTTTCTTTTAGTTATATTGTAATAATATTTTGTGATTAATATTGTATTACTCCTTTAACTTTTAATTTGAAATATTTTACTTAGAAAAGTTGCAAAAATAAAAGAGGGCATTCTCATATTCTCCCTCTCATGTTACCAAGAAAATTTTCACTTTTCCATAAGATTCACCATAGATTTCAATTTGTCACA
>PVIC010017135.1:0-33118 GCA_004025085.1 Thryonomys swinderianus
TATATTGTAGGAGGAAAAAGTACAGTTAAAGATATTTTAAGGACTCTGTGTTATTTCTTACAGTAAGAGTTTAAGAGATTCAAGAAAAAAACATTTCAGAGTGAAGGTAAATCTTAAGTATTGACAGAAATGAAACAAAAAAAGTAATTTTTTCTTATGGCCATTATAAGACAGGTACGAATATTTCCTAAGCATTGTTATTCCATCTTTGAAGTCACTCTGTGCGAAGGAGTTGCCTAAGGGAATATGCCTCGCTAGCTAGTTACTCAATTTCTTTAAAACTCATTTTTCTTACTGGTAAGTAAATTTCTTTCTTCCTTTCTTTCTTTCTTTCTCTCTCTCTCTTTCTTCGTTCCTTCCTGTCTTATTTTCTTACTTTGGGCGGTACTGGGAATTGAACTTGAGTCCTTGTGCTGAGAAGGTAGGCACGGTACCGCTTGAGCTATTTCCCAGCTTGTAGTTCTTTCTTTATACCCTGACATTCACATGGTCACAGGAGGACCCTCCAGCATGAATATTTATGCAGCCTCAGACTCCTGGTTTTCAGCTCAACTCTTCCACCTCCCTCCTCTCGGACCCAGCCAGGCTTACGCTTAAGGCTTGTCACGGATCACGGTTGGTTTTACGGCTGACTCATCGCCCAGGTGAATAAACACTTTTCTGCCTTTGTCTCTCTGTCTCTCTGCCTTTGTCTCTTTCCTCTTGAGCTGTTTCCTTTCCTTGGCTTGGAGGGGTAACACTCAGATCTGAGGGGGGCCGGGTGTGGCGGCTCACACCGGTCGTCCCAGCACCGGTCATGTGCGGAGGCAGAGGCAGGAGGATCGCTGAGTTCGAGGCTTGTCTGGGCTACATAGTGAGCTCAGCCTGAACTACAGAGCAGACCCTGTCTCAAAACAAAACAAAAGAAAACAAAACAAAACAAAAAACAACACTCTGAGGAGGAGGTTCTTGGAAGCTACTCTGTGTGAGCAGGTGCAAGGCCTGCTGCTGCCGCTGCTGCTCCCGCCAGCCTCCGGCTTCTTGGTCTCCGGGGCGGTCGGCGGCCCCTGCTCCTCTGACCGCTGCGTCCGCGCTGCCTCGGGGCTGTCGTCCGCGGCTCTCCCGCTGGAGCTCTCGGGTGCGGGCGGCGCCGGGAGGGTCCTCGCTTCTCGCCCTCCGAGCCCTTCTGGTCATCCGTCCCCATAACTTCCATTTCTTTCCTCCGAAGAACTTTAGGCTCGTGTGTGTCAGAGCCGGGGATGAGGGGGCGGCGGAGGGGGAAAAGGAGAATTAATTAGCGTCAGGTACCGGTGCCAAGTTTCAGTGCTGACCGGGATCACAATGTGTCCATAAAATGTACCAATAAAATCAATTTTAAGAAAAGAACTTTAACAATACATTCTCCTTATGAAATCTAGGCTTTTTTCCCAATGACTTCAAGTAAGTTGATAAGAAAGACAAAATTGAAGTAAAAGCTTCAAATAACTACATATATGTATATATATACTGCTATATATGTGTGTGTATGTATATATACACACACATATATGCATATATACCTAAAATACATATACACACACATATATGTACATGTGTGTGTGTGTGTGTGTGTGCATTACTGGGATAGTAGCTTGGGTTATGGAACTGGGATTTTCTTCCCGTTAAAATTTCAAGCCTCCCAGACTGTCACAGTAATGTAAATGACGGTACAGAAGGTCCCATATTTTACTGCCTGATGTAAACATGACTTCTTTGTAATCCAGCACATCTGATCCTCATCTGAATCTCCCTCAGTTGTTGAAACTGAGCATTTTTGTGAAGGTAGAGGCAGGAGTTGGTAAATGTTACACTTGATTTATAGTTACCTTGGTTAGACTGGCTTTGAACTTTCTTTCTGGATGCCCTGCGTGGTCCTTTATAGGCTTCTGAGCTAACGAAGAAGACACAAAGCCTTGGATACGGTGCCGCCTTTCGGATCTTTGCTGTAAAACGGCATTTTAGAGTCACGTCGGCTGAGGGCTAATTACAAGCCGCCTTCGGATGGACTTGCTGACCTTGCTCCTTGACTTCGTGGCTCAAAATGCCGCACACTCTTGTGCCTTCCCTCACACGGATCATAGTGACTTCTCGGACCTTAGCCTGCTGGTCTTTGCCCTGGGAGTAATGATGGGAGCGCCGTGGAAGCCTAAGCCTGCGGCCGCCGGAGCCCCGCGCCTGGGCAGCGAGCCAGTGGTCCACAGCCAGCTCACAGCCTCGAAGCTCCTCCGTCCTCCCCAGCGGAGGACGCGCCGTCAGACTCTGCTCTTCCGCTATAGCTCTGCGGTTCCCGGGGTTCCCTGGAGGGCAAACAATGGGTATTTCACTGTTGCCTCTTTATCACCAGAGTTCTCTTCATCTCTTCCTAGAGTCCACAATGCAGTGCGCTCTGGAAGCAGAAGGTCAACGCGCCCAAAATTATCTGGTGTCTCTTAAGAACAAAGGTATCTCTTTTATACCTCTTGTGACGTGGCCCCTGGCTGTGAAGGCTTCTTTCTCTGTCTGCATCTGTAAGACAGAGTAACAGTGGGTTTGCCGATTGGGGGCCAAATCTTGTCCCTTCTCTGGCTGTTCTGGGCACATGCATCCCCGCAGCAGGATTTACCTCAGGCAGTAGATTTCCGCCTCTAGTTTTCTTGGTTCTGTGTTTCTCGCAAGCTTCCCTGCCCCCCTCAGACGCAGCAATACCCCTCACCAGGGCCCTTCCTCCGGGGCCTGAGACTCCCAGATTTGGGTCCTGTCTGTGAGGTCCTAAGTTCTGGTGATGCCAAATTCTTTCTCTTTCTTTCCCAGGTCTGAAGGTCCATATCTCCTCACCGCAGTCCACTGTTTCTTCTTCTGTTTCTGCCCCAGAAACTCCCAACACCTGTATAGTCAACTTCTCATGGATCTTCACGTGTTGCCATGTCTTCTCTTCCCTTAACTAGACTCCAGTTGATCAGTAAAGCTACATAGTATCTAAAATAAGGGTTCCACGGAGTGCATGGCATCATACCGAAGAACTAGGAACATGTCCTGCAAAGGGAAATGAGATCGGCAGATGTGGTTTCTCCTGCCAGTCAGCTGCCCTGGCGGTGGGGAGCTCTCCTGGACTACGCAGGTGTGTAAAGATATAAAGCAGGTGCTTGACAGTGAAAGAGGAGAGGGAGGAGACAGCGGGGCAGAGACAGAGATGTGACAGCGAAGAGCAGCTTTCAGAGAGGTGCTCGTGTTGGCTTGGGAAACGGGAAGACATCCGAGCCGTGGGCTGAAGCGGGAAGCAGGGAAGAGGAGGGCTGATTTTTCCTGAGCCTCCGTGGACCACCAACTCTACTGAGACCTTCCTCTGTGCTCTCTGTGGCCTGCGGGGCTCCTAGTACTGGACAAAACCGTGAAATAATAAGGTTCCATTCTTTTCAGGCTCTAAACTCGTGATAATTTGGTGCAGCAAAAATACAAAATCAAAACAATGACTTACAACCTTGGACAAGAACAAAACTGTTAGTATGCTAAGACTTAGGATGTCTTCTTCTGAAATTCACAGAATTATAATTTTTTTTTAAAGTGTAAGACAGGGCCTCATTGTGAATTGAGCTGACCCTAAATTCACTCCGTACCTCAGGCTGGCCTAACACTCGAGGTTCCCTGCCGGCCTCTGGTTCCCAGCTGTGAGGGTGTGTGCTACCCAACCTGGCAGTTATAAATAAATTCTATTACGTGTGTGACCCTCAGCACCTAAGAACAAGAATGTCCACTGTCTACGAGATGGTTTGGCGTACTTGCTTCCAAGCCTAGTCCATGCCCCCTTCTCCTACTCTCATTAGCCTGTCCCGGCCGGGATCCAATAACTCAGCTTGAATTTTCTATCTCTTATTACTCATCCCTGTTCCCATTCAACCATGGACTACGCCAGCTGAATTTTTCTCTCTGTAGCTGTTAGTTCCTGTGGTTATTTCCCTCTCCAGTGCCGTTTCCGTCACACAGCTCACCGTGGTCTTTGTCACCTTTACAGCAGCAGGTCACTGTGCTTGTGCCCAGCCGGGGACTCTTTGTCATTTTCCATGCTCTTTTCTGGTAGGGTGATTTCGAGTCCTCCATAGATCCCAATAAATTACTTTTTCCAGAAATATTTTCTTGATCTCCCCAGATTGACTGAGGCATCTCATCGCACGTCTCCACGGCATGCCTTAAATCTTCTGCCTGACGAAATTACTTGTCATTCTTTTCTACGATTTTTCGGTTTTGTAAGGACATTCATCGCCTTGATTACTCTTTACACTAACACGACAGAAAGTCACCAAGATTGCAGGAGGAAAGAGGGAGAGCTCAGTGTCCCGGGCTGCTTCTCCCTGAGAAGGGCGAGGGGAGGGCGTCCCGGGCCCTGCCCGGCGGGGCTGGACGTCCCCTCGGGGCTTCCCTGGGGCGGGCCGGTCACAGTCCCTGCCCCTTCTCGCCCTTCCTTCCCTGTCTTCCGTAACCTTCTCTTGTATTAAGGTCACCACTTATTCCACTGATTTTTTTTTAACCCCAAGTCACTAACCTAATTATATCTCCGTAGGTTCTACATATTTTCAAATAAGTTGATATTTTGATACTAAGGAGAATATGAATTTTGAGGGGACAGATTCAAAGCACTATAGTAATAATTTCATTATTCAGTTTTGAATGTCTTCTATAGAAACTTTTTAATGTCCTGAAGGATATTAGAAAAAATATGTATTTTATTTTTAAAATTGCATTTATTGGTACATTATGATTACATGTATCATTGAGAATTTGTCCTAGTATGTTACATCTTGATTCTTACTTTTCCCATTCCTGTACTGTCTCTTCAGTCTCCACCCCTATATACATATGCTTGGTTTCCAGTTCTTCCTTTTGACCTTCAATTTTTTTTTCTTTCCCTTCTTTGATTTCCTCTGTTTCCTTTCCCTAGTTCCCTTTCCTTTCTAAGATTTTCTTCTTATTTCACAATACTTATTATACATTTTGGACCTCACTTACACCTTCAGTTTCTCAACTAGAGAAATAATATGGTATTTACACGTGTGTGTCCTATTTATTTCACTTATGTGTATGGTTTCAGTGTGCATCCATTTAGCTATAACACCACTGATTTATCATTCTTTATGGCTACGTAATTATTGATTTTTTTATCTAAAAGACCCACATCTTTATCCAGTCTCCAGTTGATGGACATGTGGGCTGTTTCCAAGATTTAGCTATTATAAACTGTGCTACTATAAATATAGGTGCACATATGTCAGAGTGGTATGAAGATTTTAATTCTTTCAAGTATATACTTAGCAGGGAAATAGCAGACTCAAGTGGGACCTCTATTCCTAGTTTTTTGAGGAATCTCCACACGGACTTACACAGAGGTTGGACCATTCTGCATTCCCGCCAGCAGTGGAGGAATGTTCCTTTCTTCCCAAAGCCCTGCCAGCAATAATTATGTACTTTAAAACAAAGTTTGCTTAAGATTAATTATCATATCTAGGACCTTAATCTTAAAGATGAAAAAGTGGAAAAGATTACCTATATATATTTTTGTAACTATGCTTTATTTTATATTCTAACTATGGGCATCAAATTTATGGTCAAATTTTTATAACACCAAACAGTTTTTTCCAAATGACTTCACATTTGTGAAATACTGTATTTCATTGCTTATTAGTATTTTCAAGCATTTGAAGGATTTAAAACACTACTTATCTTACATTTAGAGCAATGCAAATTAAACAAAACTTACACATTATGAATTATAGAAATAATTTTCAAACTGAACGCAAGAGTTCTTTAAGCCTAGTATCAACATTGTGGCTTGTTTATAAAAAATAATGTAATTTCACTACAAAGTCATTCATATTTAGAGATAATATGAATGCTATTTCTACCTTCAAAGGGTCACATATCACTTAACTAATTTAAAAAACAAATTAAGAGTGTAGAAAGTAATACAATTTCTAATACTGGTCTATGGAAATCTAGGCATAATGGTGAACATAGGTATCTTTCTATGATTAGAAGATAAGCAGATGTTGTGAGTGCTCTAAAAACTATATAGCTGAAAGCTTTTATTTATATCTGACTGAATAAGTCACACTACTTCTGTTATTAATTTCTCATCTCACTGGTATTTATAAGAAATTATTTACAATTATTTATAAGAAGTCAATGAGTATGCTTCCTTCTTTGTTCTCCTTGGAAAGTAGTGTTACAAAATAATATCTTTAGTGTTTTCCACAGACTTATTCACACCTCAAGTCTTTATATCACTTGAGAAAAATAGCTTTTAGTTTTAATAACAGATTGGACAGAAAAAGTAGAAAACAACTTTTGACTTGCAAATGTCAGAATTAAGCTTATTAGAATACTATAAAATGTGAAACTAAATGCTAAAATATCTGCTTTGTTTGGAAGTATTTAAATTACATAAGTTAATTTAACTAATTAATTGTTTTAAATGCTCTTATATTACTGGTGGTCCAAGATAAGCCCTAGGAATTTGCTGGGTGTGGGTTTGGTAGTGAAGAAAGGTCAGTGGTGAAAATCTAATCCAAGTGTGAAAGCCAAGTGGCTCTGTAAGGGTCATATTGTTATTATTTTCTCGGATGTAGGGACCCAAATGCCCATCAATTGGTGAATGGATAAAAAAGTGTGTGTGCGTTTAATACAATGGAATATTATTTGGCCATAAAGAACGATAAGTTTGAGTCATTTATATTCAAATGGGAGTACCCTGAGTATGTACACATAAGTGAAATAAATAGGTCACAGTTGTGTAAATACTGTGTTTTTTCCCTAGTATGAGAAAATGAAGATATAAATGAATTCTAAAATGTAGAATAGATTTTCTGAAACAAAATATTCAAAGTGGGTAAAGGAAAGAGATTATTTGATGCATAAAAAAGGAGAAAAAGATTATGTATATATAAGGGACAAAGCTTATGTATATAGGGGATAGTTTGTATATAGAGATAGCTTATGTATATA
Source organism: Thryonomys swinderianus (assembly GCA_004025085.1). Taxonomy (NCBI): domain Eukaryota; kingdom Metazoa; phylum Chordata; class Mammalia; order Rodentia; family Thryonomyidae; genus Thryonomys; species Thryonomys swinderianus. The sequence continues at coordinate 6,991 of PVIC010017135.1, forward strand.
GGGGACAATTTCTGTTTCTAAATAGGTGTGATGTACAGGAAGTTGTAGGGTGGGCAGGGGAATGGGAAAATTAGAATTAAGTCGTGTCATGTACTAATACAAATTCTCAATGTCTACTGTGATCATGATGTGTATATAAAATGTACCAATAAAATCAACTAAATTAAAAAAAGGTGTCAAGCAAATGAAAACTTTACTTTTCAAGAACTTCAGACACTTCAATAATGCATAAAGAGGGCCAGAGATTTAGTTCAGTGATTCTGGCACCTGCCTTGCAAGCGCACGGCCCTGAGTTTGATCTTGGTGAGCACATACAATGCTCAGTGTGGTGACTCATGCCCATCAGCCATCAATACCACATAGCACAGTGCTGGGCGTGGTGGCTCATGCCTGTCATCCCAGCACTTGGGAGGCAGAGGCAGGAGGATTGCTGAGTTCCAGGCTTGCCTGGGCTACATAGTGAGCTCAGGGCCAGCCTGGACTACAAAGTGAGACCCTGTCTCAAAGAAACAAACAAACAAAAAATAATGCATAGAGAAAGTAAAGAATGGAGATTTTAGCAAGAAAAGTTGCAATTTTTGAAGAGAAAACAATAAAATAAGTTATCTATCCAACTGGGCATAATAAAAAGCACACTATTGAATAATATATTGAACAAATAGTTTTCTAGAAGAAAACACAAAATAGAAGTCTATAAAAGCAAACTTAATTATAATGGAACAAAGAAAAATATTTTACATAGTACTCAGGAGACATTTAGAGAAAAGTAGATTTTTCTTCTGATTGGAAACTCCCATTTCATATATTGGAGAATAAACAAAAAATAAGAATAAGTCCACAAAAGTAGGCTTTTCAGTATACTTCATATTACTATATGTGTATCTATGAAAAATCTAAAGGAAACCCAAAAGAAGAAACAAATTAAATTGAAAGAAATAAGAATCAATTGACAACGGTTTTTTCACTAGCAAAATTGAATTTGTAAAGAGAGTACAGCTAAAAAGCTGAAGAAAATGAACCTAAGGGATTAAACTCTGATAATCAGTAAAGAGTGATGATGAAATTAAGAAATTAAAGAAAATAAAACTTCAGTAACTTCACCAGTGCACACACTGGCTTGAAAACTATCATTATTGCTGGTAAAAAAAAAAAAGATAATTGATCCTAGAGGCCAATGACAGCCTGTCAAGGGAACAGTAATCAAAGATATTAGCAGACTAAATTTATTGATCTAAATACATTTTAATTGACATTAGGAATTCTCCCCCAGAAAGCATTTGCCTCTGTGTTAGTTGTCCCAGTAAGAGACGGGTCCTGTTAGCGTTTAGAAACTACAGCATACATGACACTTTTGAATCTTTCTAAATGGGTCTGATGTGCCTCTTGTGGAGCACCGTTGTAAGAAATAACAGTTATCAGAAGCAAAACCACCACAGCTCACCTTGTGATTCTAAGCCGGAAGTGAAATTCCCAAGTAGGAAGGGAGTGGAGAGGAAACAGAGCAGTGGGGGTGACTTCCTTTCGTGTGCAGAGACCCAGTAACAGAAACCCACTTTCACTCGTGGTTACAGCCCCTGGTCAGCTGGATCCAAGCAAAAACCCATCCTGGAGGGTCTGGGCTGAGGACAGCTGCTCAAGTCACGGTGGCTGGAAAGAGAAGGCAGAAGCTGGAGGGAGACACAGGCTTCTGGGTCATACTGCATTGACCAGGACTCAACAGCACATCGTCCACGATGCATGTGCTCCCAAGAGCCAGTCACCTTCCGCACACGTGAGGCTTTTCACGGACGGGTCTGTGCCACCGCCACTGGGTTTTCACAGCTCAGATTAGTGAAGCAAAAATATAGCTGACCATATACACACGTATCTTTTAGCTCTGAAAAACTCTAAATTTTGTAAGTTGAACTAATTATAGAAAAATCCTGGCCAAGAGGTGGAAAATGGATTGGAGAAGAAGGGACAGTACTAATGTGACTAGGAGAGAAAGGACTCCATGTTTTCCAAATACAGACGAAAAGCCAATCTACTGCAAATGGACAATGAGTGAGTATGTTCATATACCTGTGCTTTCTGGGTGCTGATAATGTCATATTTTTTATTTCATCTTTAATTACTTTGTAATTTAATATCAGCAAAGATGGAATATTGCCAGACACATGAAAATATTAAAACTGATTTTAATTGTCTGTGGACAGAATAATTATTCACAAATAAATGACTTAAAACATCTAGAGTGGGTCAGAAATGAGAATAAAAATTTTGACAGTAAATGAGTCAAAATAAGATGTACATAATAAAATAATAAAATTTTACAGTCTTAAAACTATAATGAATGAATGAATGAATGGTAAAAAATACTAAACTTCTGGGGTTGGAGATTTAGCTTAGTGGTTCTGATGCCTGCCTAGCAAGCACAAGGTTCCTGGTTCAATTCCTGGTAACCACATACAACAATGTTAGGCGTGGTGGCTCATGCCTGTAAGCGCAGCACTTGGAAGGAAGGCAGAGGCAGAAGGATTCCTGAGTTCAAGTCTTGCCTGGGCTACATAGTGAGCTCAGGGCCAGCCTGAACTACAAAGCAAGACCCTGTCTCAACAAACAAACAAACAAACAACAACAACAACCCCAAGAAATTCTAAACTTCTGAATCAGCATTTAGAAAATGTCAGTGCTTTCTTTCTTTATTTTAAATTAAATGTTTCATCCATAATTTTGAAAGGATTTCAGGCAGGATTAAATTATAGGCTTTTAAAGTTCCAATTTATCCTCTTTGCTTTGAATTTCACACTGTACACCGTGGAGCTGTTACAAACCATCATGAACTTGGTAGCGTAGGGCAACAACAATGTGCTGTACATTTTGGAGGTCAGGACTCTACCACTGTGGTGTCCACCGCACTTTTCTCCTTCTGAGGGCTTCAGAGACAGGTCCTTGCTCATCTCTGGGGCTTCCAGTCACCCCCACATTTCCTGGTTTGTTGCTGTGGAACTGCACGTACTCTCACAGGTTTTGCTTGGTCTTCTTCATGTCCGTGTCTTCTCCATTTCTCTTCAAGGTTATTTATCCTGGATGTAGGCTCCGGTTGGGCAATCCAGGATGACTTCATTTCACAATCTTTATTATAATTACACCTGCAATATCCAATTTCCACATAAGGATCGATGTTGCAATGTAAACATATCAATGTATTCCGAGTAATAACCACCCCCCAGATTCTTTTTTTAGTACTAGGGTTGAACCTAAAGTCTTGAAGAGTGCTGGGATTATAGAACGGCACCACTACGTCTGGTTGCATCATATAATAACCATGCTGCATACTGTGCTCCTAGGTGCTGGGACTAAACTCTTAACTCCATTAGCAGTTAAACCCGCGATCATGCGGTTGTGCCCAGTGACATGATTCTGCCCTTCCCACATCTGTGATGAACTCACATGGGAAAGCATGTGAGTATATGCAGCAATCAGCCTCTGCCATCAATAACAGGTACAGTTTATGTCTCAAAAGAGGAAAAAAGCTAGAAAAACATTCAAGCACTCTCAGCGCACAAGCTGGCTCCCAGACTCACTGCTGGTTGAATAAAGAGCTTTGTTTTGCTAATATTTTTTCTGAATATTTTTTCTGTTATTTTTCCAACTTTTATAACAGAGGCACAACTTAATTCTAGACTCTTATGATTGATACATTAAATATTTATACTAGACCTCTTATGCATAACCATGTTATCATAGTTGTAAGTTTTGTAAATTGTTCTGGCAAGTCTTTATAGGTTAATTATAAAATAAATACATTTACTTATTTAAGTACAGTAATAACCTTAGAAAAATAGAGTTAGATTGTACAAAAGGGAAAAATTAAATGAAGTCAATACCGCTACTCTAAAGTGATCTGCATTATGTAATTCAGTCATCACTATGACATCTAAATTCACATTAGGAATTCATATAAGTACAATGACAATAAAACAGAACAACGGGTTATATAATAAGCAACACAACGAAACAAATTTATTTGCCTTCCAGGTTCTGGTGCGGTTTACAGGCTGAAACACACTGGATTCATGCCCACAAATGTATCAGTCTAAGGAGACGAACCACAAGTTGGCCAGAATATTTGGTAGAATTAAATACACATGATGCCTACGGAAATGTCACTGGGTAGGGCGAGTGGCTGTCTGATAGATTTTTAGCAAGTTTTCTCTCACTTCTAGAGAAGGCTGTGAAGTAAACCACGGGAGATTCAGGGCAGCAGACACACCTGCAGCCTCCCGCCCGTCACGCGAAGCCCACGGTCACTGCAGTGAGCGCGGGGGTCGACGCGCGCCCAGCTGCTGGCCGACGCTCCATCCGTCTCCCCGCGTCCTGCGGGCCGGAGGCCCCAGCCACGCGCTCCCGGGCTCGGCCGCTGTGCCTGGCACGCGGAGACCCTCCTGTCCGCGGAGCAGTGACCAGGGCCAGGTCCTTTGGGACGGAGGACGGGCGGCCCAGCTGCGCGGACAGAGCAGAGCGTGCCGAAGAGGGTAGGGCCCGGGGCCTAGACTAGTGTTTTGAGCTTTCTTTCCGTTTGGAGCCTCAGTTCTATTCACTGGAATCATACATTGAAGTTTTCCTCCTCGCGCTTTCTATGTCAAAAGAAAAATTTCATAGCCAGAAAGACACCAAAGTTTGAGGTGGAAATCATTCTTTACGATCCCTTACCCTCTTGCTTGTGTTTTCTGTTTTGGTATGTCCAGGTAGAATTGAACGACAAGCTGAAATTCTGTTTTAAATTTGATACAGTTTCTTCTTGAAGATATTAAAAGTAGTTTATTACAAATAGCACGAGATGAATTTTGCCCCACGTCCTGCAGCAGACACGGCACCAATGCTAAGAACAGACCTGGTCACACGCTCCACCGTAGCGCGCTGACTTGGACTCTTGATTTTTTTGGAATGTCCCCCAATTCACAAGTTTTACCGTGTTTCTGTGACACAGAAACAGTCACTCTGCAAAAGTGCTCAGTGGAAGTTTTGCTTAGAAGCTCCCACTGTGTCTCCTCCACACATTTATATTCATTAAGACTGTGCTTCATCCTGCCTGTTAATCACAGTGCATCATGGAGAGGAGAGTAGAACACAGCAAACTCACACTTGAGGTTAAAACTACTCAGCATCATAAATTTTGAATGAAACCCAGAGACCAAAATTATTTTCCGTAACAGATTTATCTTACAGATGGGGCAATTGAAGTTGGGAGATGTCGAAGCACACACCCAGTATCACATGATAAATACGTAACACGAGAGAGTCAGTTCCTAACTCTCCCTGACACTCTTTATCCCTTAGGTGTCACAGTAATAACCAGAGCTGGACAGAAGGAGGGAAAGCACTGAATTTAGAATAACAAGTCACATACACACCTTAGGGCAGAGTGATTGGAGCTGAGAGATATGTACCCAGGGGACGCGAGCTCATGAATGGCTGAGAGGAGAGAAGCTCACCTGCCCATGAGATATTGAACTTTGAAAGAACAGAGGAAAAGAAAGCTACATACTCAGAGAGTAGGTGGGAGTCCTTGGTGACTAAGTGAGGTCCTACCTTCACACAGGAGAGGGGTTCATCACAGAGGGAAGATAATCCCCCTCGTGCTTGAAAGACCTTGGCAATTCAGCTAAACAGTAGATCTGAAAAGAAAAAAAATGTTGAAGGATTTAAAAAATTGTTTCGAGTTTATATTGACTTGTGTGTCTTTATTTGAAACTGTCTCTAAAAGCTAAAGCTGGCAGTTAACCATCTTTCTCTATTCAGTCTTAGAGAATGGAAAGTCTTTTTTCGGAAAAATAACAAATAAAGAAACTGACTTTATTTTAAAAAGAAGACATGTTCTTCCTATTTCACAATGGGAAAAGGGAAGCAAAAAGGGAAAGTATTTGATGGTAAAAAAAAAAAACAAAATAAAGTTTATGTACATGGTGGGATGGGGGCTTAAGAAGACAGATCATGTATTGGTACAAATTCTCAATGTTGAATGTGATCATATTGTATTTCTAAAATGTATCAACAAACTCAATAAATGGGCAAAATAGACAATGCATTTGCCTATATAAGCATTTAAAACTTTGTGTATAGAAGTTTGAAAATCAGCAGCCAGGACAAATTCCATTCAGAGATTGGGAAAGAGAAAGATCCCCACCCTTACAAGAGATGATGGAAGACAAACTACAAACCAAAGCTTCAGAGCGAACACCTACCCCCAAGATGTACAGGGAAACAGGTATTGTAGGGAGAGGGCAGGTACATGTGCTTGCACAGGAGAGACAGCCCTAAATTCCACATGAGCTGTTGTGAAGAACCATCTAGAAATATACGACAGTGTGCCAAGGGCTGAGTGCAACTCAGTGTGTTTCTATAGTTTTTGTTGCCTTGCCTTTCAAATACAGGGGTTTCTTCCATTGTTATATGTACCAGTGTTCTATGGATCCGTAGAAAATTATTTCATGCTTGGAAACAACACATACAGCACCTTAGAGCTGGACTGGCCATCAAATATTTTTACCATCAAATATTTTCTGTAGAAACTCAGGAACCTGCTAACCAGAGCAAGGGGGCTTCACTCCCACCTACAAAAGTCTCCTTCAGGAGACCTACCCGAAGCTCACAGAGAATCTCAGGGACCAAGGTGGGGCGGGAGCTAGCATCTTCATCTCAAGCTGTGCCCAGACCCATATTGCTCTCACACTGAGCCTGGGAACATCATAAAACAGAGCCCGGTGTCCCCACCTACCCAGTGCAGATTGGCTTGGGGTGTCCCTGGGATGGTGAGTGAAGTGGATTTATATCCTGTGATAAGATCAGTTTATGGACACACTTGACATTAAAAGGGCGATCAGGTAGCCAAGTCTTAGCTAATCATTTTACCCCTTGCAAGCAGAGCATGACTCTTCTTTGGGAAATTCAAAGTGTGATTGACCCATTGATTTAATAGATATGTGGAGTCACAGGGAGGGGTTGCTGGTGTGTTCACAGAGCTGAGGAAGACCCTATGGTGCCCAACAGCTCACGGACTAAGGAGGACACTAGTCCCCCAATTAAATGAGCACAGCAGTAGTTTCCCCTATGGAGCTCCCACACGGGCTCTCAGCCTGGCCAACTGGGGTGCCTACATTGTGACCCCTGAAGCAGAGAACCAGAAGGCACCAGCCCAGACTGGCCAGTCAGCTCTGAGATGCTGTACGGGTTGTTTCCAAGCATGAAATAATTTGCTATGGATCCATAGAACAGTGGAAGAAACCCTTGGATCTGAAAGGAAAGGCAACGAAAACTGTAGCATGGGAGCTTTTCAGCAGCTCAGGAGAGCAGTGAAAAGAACTCAAGGCAAAAGCAACATGTGGGCCAGGGGTGCCTTCCGGTTCCACTTCCGCTCGTACTGGGGCAGGATCCTTTGCGAAGGCCGCTGCTCAGCCAGGTTCACAGTCCTTACGGGGCAGCGCAGGCTCTGCTTCGGACAGCGTCTAACAAAAACAGCCGCAAGGTGCAGTCTCTCTGGGGAGTCGCGGGCAGGAGAAACGTGAGTTAAGAGATGCAAAGCCAGCAGAGGGACAGATATTAGAAAAATCTCCCTTGCAAGTGGGACACCCACACCCTGTGGCTCGCCGAGGCCAGCAGAAACACAACCCCAGCTCGCGGAGTGCCGTGCAAACCCCGCATGACGTCTGTGGGCCTCCTTCTTTGCTACTCTGTGCACAGTTCAGATTTCAACCACGCATGAAGAGACGGTTTAGAAAGTCCATTCATACTGTTAAAAGTTGACTGTGTACATTATCATTTTAGATTGAGGTATTTGTGAAATTTTTGAAAGTCTCACAGGTAAACAAAATATTTACACGTACTTAGAAGGAGTCAGTACAACGTGTGCATTGATTCTTTACCCGACTAGAGACACTTCTTAAATTAAAGGTGAAAAAGTACTATGTATTTAATGGTACCTCAAGTCTTTAATTTTCAAAGTAACTTGTTTAATATGGAATGGATTTAATTGGTGACTTTAGAGAAAACAAGTCACAAGTGAGGACAAAAAGATTATAGAAAAACTAGATCAACATCGGTTCAATCCAAGAATACACCTTGGAGGAGATTCTGCAGCTAAATTCAAGAGCGCTGCCGGGGAAAAGCGAAGACGGCTGGACGTGAGCCCCAGCGAGGCTTTGCTTCAGGTGTCAGTGCTCACCCGTGTGGTAGGGTGCGAGGGGAACTGCGTAGCCTGGAAGGCTAATATTAATTAACACATCGCACTTCAGTGGAGGATGACGGCAGATGTGCCAATGGGACATCTGAGGGAGAGGGGGGTGTGGTCAGATGGAAAGTCATACTTCATGCTGAATAAGAACATTTAGCACACTCGAATAAAAATGACGCAGAGCCCTTTAAATTGATAAGACTCTTTAGAAACAAGTGCAAGAATTCTCTGGATTCGATCTAGTGAATAGAAAGTATGGACGAAATGGTGGATGAAGTTTTAGCAGACACACTGTCTCTCACACACAGGGCTGTTCCTGGACTGTAAACCTGGACTCCAGATTCGAAGTAGTCGGACGTGTTCCTGTTCTTGTGCACACTCTGTCTGCCAATTTACCACAGGGGTGGTCTGCAGGGTGGCATGTTTTTGTTCTGCCATGTAACACATAATTCAAATATCGTTTTATAGAAAAATAAAAATGTTTTGACATTTAGCAACCTTCCAGTAAAAGAAAATCTTTATTCTTATTGACAATTTCTTCACCTATTCAATATTTAATAGGTTTTAGACAAAAGAGGAAATTCTGAAATTGCTTTGGGTAAGGACAAGTTTAAAATGTAAGAATAAAAATAAAGAGGAAGAATATATGTGAACATTAATTGTTTCATCTTTATGAGAGTTAAATAAATATAGCTTAATATTCCAAATTCCAAATTCAAATATATACATTTTTAAACAAACACTATGTTCAATCAGATAAAAATTTCCTCTGTAAGATTTGCCACAGCTTTCATTTCAAATGATTAAATTATATTAAATAACTTGTTTTCAAAGAAGATATAAATTCAACACTTTATCATCTTTAAAGGAAAGTGTATTGAATTTACAGTTTTGTTTCTCTAAAAAATTAAATTATATAATATTTAATATTAGGAGTTTTATTCTATAATCTGTATATTATATTATAATCTACTTTTTATTTAAATATTTATTTGTACATTATATACACACATCATGACCACACACAATATTGAGAATTTGTACCAGTATACAATCCACTTTACTTCTAATTTTATCCCATTCCTCCACCCACCCTACAACCCCCTCGCCCCTGTACACATAATCTTTGTTTCCCTTTTTTATTACCATCATATTTTTTCTTCCCCTTGTTATCCCTACAACCCACTGCCCTTTGAATATTTTCTATTTCACAATATCTACCATATATTTTAGAGGTCATTTTCTTCTTCAGTTTCTCATACCAGAGAAAAGATATGATATTTATAGATCTGTGACCTATTTATTTCACTTATGCATATGTCCTGAAGGTACATTCATTTGAATGTAAATGATTCAAACTTGTCATTCTTTATGGCACAGTAATACTTCATTTTATAGAAAAACCACATCTTCTTTATCCAGTCTCCAGTTGATGGCCATTAATCTATTTTTATACAAGTGACTCATGAGAATAAGGAATTTTTTAGCATTAGTATGGATACCTTTATAATTAATGCTGGAAAAGACTCACTTCATTACTTTTCTGCAGAATGTTTTAAGAGCATTGTGAAATTTTTCTGGGTCTGCATGTTTTCCTGAAGTAGGACAATGTCACAGCAGTCAGCAGCCTGTGCATTAAATGTGGCCGGTTCAGTGTTTTCACCTACATGGATGTTCTGTGTGATGTGTGGCAGGCTCCCTAGCTGGCATGTTCAGGGTTTCAAATTACACCAGAGTTATGATGAAGCACAGCACATATGCCTTTATTAGCACTTCAGAATTCTAGCTGATTCACAGTATTTGTGATGAATGGTGTAATTGAGAAGTATTATCTCATTTTTCTATATCAATATCTACCTTGGAGCAAATTCACTATGAGTTTTTGTATAAAGTAAATATTTAATCAGGAGTAAGACAAACATCCAGATATACTTGTACAATTGTATGTCATATTTGCAATGTTCACTCCATTTACTCATTATTTTAAAAGTCTACTTTGCTCTTCTAATTTTAAAATAATACAGGTCTGTTTGAATTAGATATAGCACCACAGTGATGATATTTAGAAGTTGATTTTCATGTTTCCCACAGTCATTCTCTCATAATCTCTCTTAATCATGAGAATGCTGCGGTGCAGTTTTAAAGGTAAGGCATAGTTTTAGTAGCTATTGTGTAAAAATCACTCCAGTGCAAGGAGAGCCACTAACTATTCCATCAACTGAATCATCTCAGGCACTGAAAAGTGAAAGTGCAGGCCCTGAATGAACACGATGAAAACTCACAGCTGCCTCTATCAATTTAAAATGGAATGAGAAGAAAGTTAGAAAGATGAGTGCTTGAGACTTTTAGGCTAAGAGCACACATTTGGTTTGTGGCAAAGTAGGGGAATATACTTGGCCAAAGCCGGAGCTTGAGAATAAGCTACTGAAGAACTTGGAATTTGATCTGTTTTCCTGAGGAAGTGTCTGTTTGGCCACAATAAGCCGTGTGCAGTTTTTCTAGGGGCCCTTCCACCTGGTGAGGACAGCACCTTCATTTCAGAGGGGGCAGGACAAGGACTTCTTCCATGCCTTCTTTCTTATCTTAAGTCACATTTTAATGAATTTGAACGGATGTTTTCTTTGGCGTGTTTTGCTGCTTGCTGTCAATATAAACCACGTCTTATGAACTCTGTCTGTGTCTCACAGAGGGTGTATGTGCCACAAGTCTTGAATTGTCCCCAAACTCAAGACGCCTTAGTTAACTGTTTGGGTTAACATCTCTCATGAATTATATCTATTTTATTATCATCTTTGGTAGCAAACTTGACTGTTTCAAAATAAGTTAATCTGTTTCATTGTTTAACATATATTTCCAGAAATTACCCATCCATCCATCCATCCATCTAGCTGTCTATCTACCCATCCATCCTTCTGGTTTGTGTGTGAAGTGGGGAAAATGTAAAACTCTTGGTAGAAGCTGGACAATGAAAAATCCCACATAACAGGTAACAGAGTAAGGTAAAGTCTTCTTGACACTTGCCTCTTTTAGGTCACTGTCTGTCATGTAATATAAACTGGGTAAATATTGTTTAAATAAATCAACAGAAATGAATTTGGGGAGTGAAAGACAATTAGGTTAGAAAAATCTTTCTAAGTGAGTGAAACCAGTTTTCCATTGTTGATACATACTATTCTGGAAATTGTGGAAAATGTATAGACAAAACTTTTGAGAATTAGTTAATATTTTTGAAGGGTCCTAGGGAATAAATCAGATCTTCACCAGTGGAAAACAAATTTATATACCTGATAACCAAATGTGTAACAGAGCAACTCAAAACCCAAAATAAGTTCAGTAATTTTGTTTAAATACTAAGACAAAAGCCTGTTTTAAACTTATGTTCTTGTAGCAAGACTTCAAGAATTTTACAATGGAATGTCAGAACAGGGCCCTGGAAGTCAACTAATTCATTTATGTTTCAATAAGTTATTTAATTAAATGACCCATGACTTTTGTGGCAAAACTATATGGGCTATTTTATAATATATTTTGGATGATTTGTAATATATAGTGACCTTGTAATATAAGGGCCCTGAATCATTATTCTATCAAAGCAATCATTGGGGTTATCAAATAGTAAAATAATTGCCAATAAAGAGTAGTTGTAAGCATCATATTAATACATGACACACAAAACACTGAATCAGGTCATTTCCGAGGACAGGTTGCTTCATAACTCCATTGCAGAGCATTACATTAGAGGCAGGACTTGGAAATGTGCGAATGATTTGGGCAAAGAGCACCAGAACTGAACATTCCATATTATTTTATTCAAGGAACTGTTTTGCTGGCAATTAATATCTTTAATTTGTTGTGGCTGTTATTTGAGGAAGTTTTTTTTTTTTTTTTTTTTTTGACAGGGTGTTGCTTTGTGGTCCAGGCTGGCCTGGCCCTGAGCTCACTACGTAGCCCAGGCAAGCTTCAAACTCAGCAATCCTCCTGCCTCTGCCTCCCGAGTGCTGGGATTACAGGTGTGAGCCACTATGCCCAGCACTGTGGTCTGTGGTACTGATTGCTGGTGGGTGTGAGTCACCACGCCCAGCATTGTATGTGGTTACCAGGGATTGAACTCAGGACCTTGCGCTTATGAGGCAGGAGCTGGAACCACTGAGCTAAATCTCTGGCCCTGAGGAAGTTTTATCTATCCTTCACTTTCAATGATACATTTGCTCAACAGTTATTCTAGGTTAGATAAGAGATTTTTTTCCTTCCTTTTAATGCTTTAAAAATTCTACTCTATTCACCTTGTTTTTGGTTTATAATGAGAAATCCATTATAACTATGACTGTTTATATACAGCTAAAGTGAGATTGTTTCTCCTTTTTTTTTCTTTTCTTTAAGATTCTTTGTTTTCAGTTATTCTGGTCTATGATATACCCAGTGCATCGGAGGTACTTACACTGCTTGATATTCCTTTCACTTCCTGAACCTAACAATTTCCTCTAATTGCTAAGAGTTTTCATTTCTTTGCTTACATTACCTAATGATTCTTGTGCTGTACCTAGTTTCTCCCTTACAGCCCTTAAGAAACTACTCACTGTTGTTTTAAGTTTGCTGCTTGATTCCAGCATCTGAGTTATTTGTCTCCTTTTGGTGAGCGCTTTGTGTTTTCCACACCGTTCACTGGCTCATTTTGTTTTTGGACTGTTTTGACTTGTCCACTGTCATTGTTATTATTGAAAACCAGGTGACCATCGGAACAGCAGATGGTAAAATGAACCCTGCATGTGCTTATGGATACAGTACTAGTGCAGCTAGAAGTTAGGCTGTACTTAGAGTTCAAGGTCGACATTCCCGTGGCTTCAAAGGCTCCTGGTGTCCTTGCTTTTGTCTGCTCCTCAGGCTTTGAGAGAGGCTTTGATTTGCAGCTCTCTCAGTCATAATAAACTGTTACTAATCTGAAGACTTCTCGGCTGTAGAGATTTGATTGGGGCTTAAAGTTGCTATGCAATGTTGGGACTAAGCCTCAGTCTTCTCAGGGGCTGTTATTTTAAAACTTCCCCTTTAGAAGTGTTTGCGTCACTGCTAAGAGTATACGTTGTCCTCTTCACCATTTCCTTAGAGTTAGTAGTTCTGGTTTATTTCTGTGAATCACTCTCCTCTATTAAGTAGGACTTTCTTTTTAAATATTGTCTCTGATTTAAGTCTTCCAGGGGCTGCAGTAGTGAGGAATATTCTTCATCTGCAGGGCACACAGTCTGAGATATGCGGACTGATGAAATCCTTCACCCACTGTGTGGCCCTTTTGCTCAAGCAGTCTCAAGCGCCACTGCTCTATGTTTACTCTTCCTGTCCTTTGTCAGTCAGGAGTGGATGTCTCCCGGATATTTGCCTTTTGGATCTTGTGAGAACCTTAGTAAATGGCCATTATAACATTGATGTGCCTGGATTCTTTTTGGGTTGCATCTCACTCACTCTGCTACAATTCTTCAAAGAGACCAGTGAGGTTCTTTGTGTGGTCCCGGTGACTCCCGCTCTGGGCGGGCAGGTCTAAGTTACCGTCTCTCTCAATAAGGAACAATTTTAGAATAAAACTTTGAGTCCTATGATTGCCTTGGGAGTTGCTTGTGGCTATCTAGAAGTTTCACACTAAACTGAAATTCCTTAAATGTAGACATTATCCACTACTCATCTTTACACTCCAAAAATCACGAACTTTGTAAGATTGTAACATATACTTGTATGAAGTTCATATTGAAACCAGTCACTGAATAATCCTGGGGTTTCTGTCAAAGAGGGACTGTAGTGTTTTCATAAGAGGAGCATAAATAATGTTCATCACATCTTTTCTTGATGGCTACTGCTTATAAAACTCATTCAATGCTTCACATCGTTCTTGTAGTCACGGTATGAGATGTTTAGGGTTCTTAGTGCGAGTTAATCATGGAATTAGATTGAAATTTTTACTGTGATTTTAAAAAGGCAGACGTTTTTTAGTATTTATCTATTGCCCAGGTTAATGAAATTAAAACTATTTACCTAGGACAAATTTATTTTGCTCAATTTGTGTGTTTCAAAGTGACTCAATGAGAAAAAGACTATCATTCCTTTTTAGTAGCCTACTCTATAGGGTACCGTATTTTTTCCTCTCTATGTGAAGATATTCTGTTTTTCAACATAAAGGCTTACATTTACATACACTATTATTATATGAACTATGGGTAGCATTTGTTTACATGTTACCTGTAAAATATAAGACTGCAGGGTTTAGAAGTTGCCCATGACAGTCCTTTGAAAACATTTTTTCTTGAAACCCTTCCCCATAGGAAACCCTGAGCACAGGTTCATAATAACTGCTGTCACTCAGGGTTCTGGAAGAGGGATAGGTAGGGACGATTGAGATACGTCTTCCTCTAGCACAAGTGGAAATTATCACAGAGCCCTTCAAAAATATTGGAGATCTAAATCTTCTGTTATAGGGTTTTTCGACTTTGCACAAGGAAAGTAAATACTATCTGATCGCCGACCTCCGAGGTGTGGCCAGGTCGAGAGTGAGTTTCCACAGCTGCGGGCGAAGGTCCCACACACCCCTTTGCCCCCCGCAGAACACCCGTCTCCCCCTGTCACGTGGACACCAGTCCTCAGAAGGGAAATGGCCCAAATATTCTTTAGAAAAGATAAGTTCTATAATATGTTATTTTAATGAATGAAATTTTAAATGGGTTGTTTCCAGATGGGGAAAATAATTTATATTGTCACTAAGAAGGAATTTGGATGTATGATAATTTATAAAGAAAATTGAAGATTATAAATAAACCCTGGATTAAATTAGACTTATTCAGCATGTCTAAGTAGTACTGTAAATAGAGCTCACAAATTCATCAGGACTGGATACTCCTTTACCTGCGGATGATGCCTGATATCTCTATTTTAGAACTTGTGTGATGAAATTCACCTGGAATTTTTTTTTGTTGTTAAATAAAATCCAGATTCTTTGTATCAAAAGAGAGGACAGAAAATTGAATTTCATGTGTGTATTATTTGGGATCATTCTAACTACAGTCATAGGGTTCTGAGCTGAAGCCATTGACACTCTGCATGTGTCAAGATCCAGGAGACTTGTCTGCGGGCTGAGGACTCTGGCACAGTCACTTGGGGACCAGGCTTCTGTATGCTTTAGGTGCCCCTCTCTCTATAGCCAGCGGGTGGAAGAGGGGTGTGTACTGGGCCAGTCCCACTGGCTTAGAGGGGCAGACACGTCCTCATCAGATCCCCATGGCAAAAAGCTGTCCCAGGGCCCTGTGTAGTATAGGCTGTAAGAGAGCGGTGGGGGGACCCGAGCTTCAACGGCCAGCATGGGGTCCTTGCCTCTTCCTGGGAAGGTAATGTTCTCACTTAGAGACAGCAGTACGCGAGAGCCTGCTCATTCCCACTTGCGCGATTCAGTTATTTAATTCTCAGGAATTGCACGAGTCACTTGTTAAATACAGCCATGATTAAACTTAAATTGTATTAAAGGCGACAATGGAAAGCATTTAGAATTCATCTCCTAAACCTTGCCCCACATTTTGCTCTCAGCAATGTTCTGAGACTCTTTGCCTTGTTGTTCATGGACCCTGGAAACGCTGCCCGTGGCCTGCTCCTCCCCCACCCCACACCTCCAGGGATGTCACACCGATAGCATTCACAACACCATTATGGTAGAAATATTTGTGGCACAGAACTCAGGAACACTGGACACTGAATCAGAGAATTTGTTTTGGAGAATTAGTTATTAAGCTAAGAAATGTCACACTGAATATGATATTTCTGCAAAACCAGTATAAATGTCTATATCTATGTTTCCTCATATTGCACCATGGGTATCGATTTCTCTGTATGTTTAACTATATTTGGACACATATTTAAAGCATATTTTGTATAGTAAGTTGTTTTTATAATAATAGAAAATTCTTTATCTTGCTAATGTACCTACATTGTCATACATAATGAATATTGTTTGTTGTACTTAGCTTTTTCTTAAAGTTGGGGGTGATGATGTCTCTGTGAAATGTAAGACACATGGAAATTTAATGGTTATTTAATTATGTATATATTCCTTTATGCTCAAAATAGTTGATGAAAAACTTGATGTTTGAAACAACACGTAGGGAAATCTACTTTTTCAACTTTCTATTGCCTCCACTTTAATACAGTTCAGTGTTTTTCTGATACAAATTTAATGTGTACATTGGCATATATTCTTAGTGTAAAATAAGTTTTGATGTGAAGACATACTTTAAATTTGCATAATGAATTTAACTTTTATATTGAGTACGTGTTTACATTATTTAGATACTTTGGGTTAAACATGATGTTTTATTGAATTTATTTTTCAATGTTTATAAATCTTTTTATTAGAGAAATTAAAATGTTATTGTATTCCTTCTGGCTTTCATTCTTTTTTTTTTTTTTTTTTTTTGAGACAGGGTCTCGCTTTGTAGTTCAGGCTGGCTCTGAGCTCACTATGGTGCCCAGGCAAACCTCGAACTCAGCAATCCTCCTGTCTCTGCCTCCCGAGTGCTGGGATTACAGGCGTGAGCCACCACACCCGGCACTGTGGTGTGTGGTATTGATGGCTGGTGGGCGTGAGTCTCCACGCCCAGCATTGTATGTGGTTACTGGGGATCGAACTCAGGACCTTGCACTTGCAATACAGGCTCCAGAACCACTGAGCTAAATCTCTGGCCCCCTGGGTTTCATTCTTAACATGCTTGTTCTAAACAAAGTTAACAATTGTAGTCATTTTTGATCAAATAATAACCTCACTCTTAGTGGTGCATAGGGCAGAGATAGCTTTTTCGGCGTTGGCTCCATTGCCCATGAGGAATGTCCGTCTCTCACGCCCTTCCCCTCTCCCAGGTCCAGCAGTTCCTGCTGGGCTGACGTTTGGCTTCAAGGACACAGCTGAGAAGAAGACATATAAATAGGGGTCTGAGAGTTGTGTGGTGTCCAGCAGTCTCTGATGACACCTTCGTCTCTGTGTTCGGTCACTATTTTGGTTTCTGCAGAATTGGGATGATGCCACATGTCTGGCACCTGAACTTATTCTTTGGTAACCTGAGCTTGAGTGAACGGCTGTTCCGTCCTCAGGCAGCAAGAGGAAGGTGCTCAGTGCAACTCCTAGCTGGACAAACGACCGTTCAATGTTAAAAATTGCGAGCACCGGGGCCGGAGGGTTAGCTCAGTGGTTCCGGCGCCTACCTCGCAAGCGTAAGGACCTGAGTTCGATCCCCGGTTACCACATATAATGCTGGGCGTGGTGGCTCATGCCTGTCATCCCAGCACTCGGGAGGCAGAGACGGGAGGATTGCTGAGTTCGTGGCGGCTTGCCTGGGCACCATAGTGAGCTCAGGGCCAGCCTGAACTACAAAGCAAGACCCTGTCTCCAAAAAGCAAAAAAAAAAAAAAAAAAAAAAAAAAATTGTGAGCACCGAGAAATACAATATATAGTAGAACTATTGCAAGAATAAATCCTCAAAGTGTTTTTAGCCTGACTATCAAGGTCATATCCTGTTCTCATGAACAGCCTATTTTGGAAAGACGAGAAGTATATGATGTCATAGGCATTTAGATTATTAAATATCTATTTATAGGTCTACATTTGTGTTTTGGTGTAAACTTTTCAAATCATTATGCTGAGCTGTTTTTCTAGTTGGACATTGTTTCTTCAGTGTTTTACCATCTTCTTCCTCTTGCACTGTTACTGATACCACAAATATTTCACTGTTTGCCCTTGACATTTCTTATCCTACATCATTTTGATTTGTAGTGTTTGAAACGTATTTTCTGATTTACATATGCTATATACTCAGTATATTGAATATTCATTCAAACAAACCCATTTTTCATATTTTAAAAATGTCAATATTGTATCTTGTTCTTTAGCCTGACTTACCTTTCAATATCTATCAAGCTGCGTGAGTCAATGCTCAGAAATAATTTAACAAATGGAAGTTCCTCAATCCGTGCGGTAGGTTTGAAATCACTGACTCAACTTGAAATTTCAGATACATTAGAGAGAAAGAAAGAAAGCAGGACAGCCTTGATTCTTTCCTCTGTGTGTCTCCAAGGACAAGAGGTAGACGATGCTACGTTCGGCAGTCTCCAAACATAAAACACGGCGGATGGTCTTCAGTCAGTGAAAACATTTTCCATTCCTGGCTCCATCCAGTGCCAGAGCTTGGAGGGAAGGTGGGCGAAAAGGGAAACCCCAGGAACGCAGTGAGAGCCAGAGTAAGGAAGGCCTGTGCTGTGTTTCTGGCGTACTGTTCCTTGAAATATGTAAATTTCACTACAATTTTGTTGGAACGTTAATCAGCTCGGTAGTATTTGGAGCAGCATCAGGACTGCTGTCTGGCCCTGTTTCTCAGTATGTCTGGAGGAAGCCTTTTCAAAATCCTTAGTCCCATCACCAGCTCACTCTGACACCAGCTGTTAGAGACGTGAAGGACACAGAGTAAGTTGTAATTCTGAGCAGCATTTAGAATCACCTGAATGCTAAGGTGGGAGGTGGAGGGAATTGGGAAGAAAGAGCCATCGTCTCTCGCTCCTGATTGGCTGCTCCCGGCGAAGGGCGTGGCTTCAACAGTAGGAGACAATGAGGAGACTGTTTTCCTTCAGCTGAGAACACAGCTTTTGCACATTTTTGAATTTATATTCCTAACCTGGACCAAAGTTCGATTCTTTATTTTTCACTTATCTTATAACTTTCATATGACAAAATTGCAGATTTTGAAGGTCACATATTTGGAAGAGAAGTAGTAATAAAATAGACATTTTTTCTGTGCTCAGAGTGCATGAAATTTCATGATGGAAGGGTGCAGAGAGCGCCAAGAATGCTTCATGAAAAACACCAAAGTGTTCAAGCACATATACCCAGACTTGGTTTACCTTGAGTTGTATAAAATGAAGTTAAAGTAAAAGCCAAACAAAAACAGCAGCTCTGTTGACACTTTCTTAGACGAGTTTTCTCAAATATGTTTACCCAGCTGAGGCAGCTTTTTTTTTCCCCCAAAGATAATGTTTCCATGGTTTTAGAATTTTATTACAGAGTAACAGTAACTATACGCTTTAAAACTGCCATCTTGAATTTAAATGCAAAAGTAATATTATGTATCACAACTCTAAGAAGAATTGAGATTAACTGCTGCCTCATAGAAAGCCTTTGGGATGATGAGTTATGGAAGTGAGTGTAGCCACAGGAGACACCAGCAATTCAGAATCACTTAGTTGATGACAGAGAGGGACAGAGACGGAGAGCTAGAGACACGGACAGCACCATGTACAAATGAGGCCCCCACTGGAGACCGCATCTCCTGGTAGCTGGTAGATTTTATCTTGAGAGTCAAGAGTAGATTCCACGAAGTAAAAGAGCTTAGCATTTTTTTTGAAGAACCTGTTGTTCTATATAAAATGAATTTGTATGGAAATGCCAGTTTAATTTTATATCAGGTATTAACTCTGAAACATATTAAGTAATGTATTTCTTACCTAGTTCTCCAAGATAATAATGTCTTAAGTCTTTTATGCACATTCCCCCCGCACTGATACAAAGCATAATGAATATTCCACCCTGTGTATCTATTTTCTTAGTAGCATTTTGCAAATCATTTCATATATAGGAAAATAAATGTGCATTTCAAAATAAGTTTTCATTTTAGTTTCCATTTAGTATTATTTACTAAGTAGTATATAAACAAAAAAATTATTCTATTGTCTTAACCAATTTTGGCAGTAATATTTGTATTACAGGATCCAAAAAGTCAAAAATAAGGAACAGGCTATCTAAACAAATTATTCATATTTATATATTATTACTGAATATATACTATTAAAAGTAATTTACTTATGTGAGTTGCATGTGACTTGTATATTAAATATTCAAATATGAATTTAGTTATATACATAATATATTTGGTATTTTTGATATATACTTGTAAGTGCAATTTTGCCTAATATATAACTTATATGTTAAATAAACAGATTTTGCATACTATACAGGTGCATGGGTCTGTGTTGCCCATATTAGCATATATAATTGTTATTTCTTAAGTCTACAAAGCTCAAAACAGTTTAGTTAAATTGCAAACTTTTGTATTTAATCTTTGGCTCTCTCTCTCTCTCTTTTTTTTTTTTTTGAGACAGGGTCTTGCTTTGTAGTTCAGGCTGGGCCAGAGCTCACTACGTAGCCCAGGCAAGCCTGGAACTCAGCAATCCTCCTGCCTCTGCCTCCCAAGTGTTGGGATGACAGGCATGAGCCACCACACCCGGCACTGTGGTATGTGGTATTGATTGCTGGTGGGTGTGAGTCACCACGCCCAGCATTGAATGTGGTTACCAGGATTGAACTCAGGCCCTTGCACTTGCGAGGCAGGCGCTGGAATCACTGAGCTAAATCTCCGGCTATTGGCTCTCTTTTTTTAAGTATATCTGGAACAATAAGGAATTAGAGAAATGCCGAAAGGCTAAGTGTGGAGAAGCGTCCTAGTTTCCAAAATTGAGAGTAAATAGTATTTGTTGAAATAAAGACAAATACAAATATTCCATTTAAAAATTTCTAGTAAAAAAGTCCCTCACATGCTGGCACTTGGTAAATTATTTATATAGCAGAAACTGTGAGTCAGAATAAACCAAAGTTTTTAAGGTACAGTTAGAGAGTAATGTCTCTGCTCATGCATGGTTCTGTTCATTAAGAATATGTTTCCAATAAAATTTACTGAATAATGAAAAAAAAAGAATATGTTTCCCACTCAGCCTAAGTTTCAGACTATGGTCTGATGGTATACAGGGAATAACTTTAATTCCTTTGCATTTATTTAAACCTTTTCTATAAACTAGGATGTGATCTATTTTGGAGAATGATCCATGAGCAGCTGAGAAGAATGTATATTCTTACTTTGTAGGGTAAAATATTCTGTAGGCATCTGTTAAGTCCATTTGATCAAAAGTTTGGTTTAGCTCACGTAGTTCCTTATTGATTCTTTGTCCCGTTGATCTGTCAATTTGTGATAGTGGAGTACTAAAGTCCCCAACTACTACTGTATTAGTGGTTATCTGGCTTTTCATGTCCATTAATGTTTCTCTTTCTCTTTTTTTTTTTTTTTTTTTTTGAGACAAGGTCTCACTTTGTAGTTCAGGCTGGCTCTGAGCTTACTATGTAGCTCAGGCAAGCCTGGAACTCAGCAATCCTCCTGCCTCTGCCTCCCGAGTGCTGGGATGACAGGCGTGAGCCACCACGCCCGGCACTCATTAATATTTCTTTTATATAGTTGGGAGCATTATAGTTTGGTGCATAAATATTTATGATTGTTATTTCTTTCTCCTGGATTGTTTCCAATATGAAAATATAGTGACCTTCAGCTCAGTTTGTGATAGCCCAATCTTAAAAACAACCCAGATGCCCATCGACTGGAGACTGAATAAGGAAGATGTGGTTTTATAATAAAACTGAGTATTACTTTGCCATAAAAAATGATGTTTCATTCACTTATACTCAAATGGATACACCTTGAGGACACACTCATAACTGAAATAAATAGATCACAGATATGTAAATACCTCATCTTTTCTCTGGCATGAGAACCTGTAGATGTAAATGAGTTCTGGAATGTACGATAGATTTTGTGAAATAGGAAATTTTCAAAGGGGATGTGGTAGGGAAAGAAATGAGGGAAAAGAATAAATATGATTTGAAAAGAAAAAGAAAGCCATGTATATAGGGGTGGGGGTTGTGGCACGGGTAGGGATAAGGGTAAAAATGGGAATTAAATCATGTCATATACTGGTACAAATTCCCCAATGTTGAGTGTGATGGTGAGCTGTCTATAAAATGTATCAATAAAGAATTTAATTAAAAAAAACTTGTTTTACAAACAGAAGCATTAAGGAAAATTCAAGAACTCCACATTAGATGACCGAGAATCCTGCCATGTTCCCCAGAAATGGGAGCGAGTTAAGTTCCTGCTCTAAGGGGTCACAGTACAGTTACTATGTAGCGTCTTCACGTGAGACATGTTATAATTCCTCTACATATGCTTCTATTTGCATATGCTGTTCCGTATGAATACATGTGGTCGGCGCGATGCTGTGTGCCCGGCGTCAGGATACGAGGTAAAGGCCTCTGGGGTCTCCTTTCTCCACTCTCACAGGAGCTCGGGTGCACTGGGGAGCTGTGGGAGTCACCCTGAGGCCAGGCCGGCAGCTCCTCCGTGTGGACACCGGGGCCTGAGATTCGCACAGCTGTCAGAGGACAGGAGGAGAATCCAGGCTAAAGCCACAGGGCGGGAAACACGCCGAGCCACGGTTCGCAGCTGTCCTCCCTCGGGTGGATCCTCCCGGGGTGGGTCCTCCCGGGAAGCCCGGCTGAGTCTGAGCACGAGGCGCGTTTGCAGGGTCTCTGCTCTCCGTGCAGCTGTGGGAGTAAGCGAAGGCGCTCCCGAGGGCGGGGGAAAGCTCTATTTCTGTGTGAGTGACCGGACTCCCCAGCAGAGGAGGCCGAGGCTGGGAGGCGCCTTGCAGGGAGGGTCCCGGGTCCGGATGATGGAGTCCGGACGGCACCGCAGCTGGGCGAAGGGGGCGATGGCAGTGAGAGGTGGTGAGACTCCGAAGCAGCAAGTCATACTCCGGAAACCAGCGGTCGGTTCGGCACGGATGAAGGGTAACAGAATACAGTTTGTGCAGGAAGGCTAGGTGACCAGTGAATCTGTAATAAATACGTTTGAGCGTAGTCTAAGAAAACAATGTAAGAGTGAAATATGATGAATGTGTTGTCTAGGCAATTCTGCTCTGTTGCAGCATAACTGGCAGCAAGATAATCCATGTATTTATAGCAGTGGACTCGATGCTTTGGGACAATCTGCGGGTGTGTGAGACCATCATTACAGGTATTTAATGTTTCCAATATTGCCAAATATTTTGTGCTCCCCTTTTTCCTTGTCTACTTCTGAGAAAAAAAGCATTTATTATGAGCTCTTCCCCTCTGACACACTTTCAAGGACACAACAGAGTTTTGCATATGCACAAGTACTGTGGTCCAAGATGTCTTTATACCTAAATGAATTCATTTTCACTTAAGTTTTAACTGTCTGTTTTTCCCTGGGTAGCAGGTGCGCTTCCACGCACTTGACGAGCAGTTACACACGTGTCGGAATCTTAGTGAGTATATTATACAAGTCATCACTGGAAAACTGATGTAGAAAATGAAATAATGGTTATAATTTCCTGAAGTCAGATGAGTACGGAGAAGGCAGCACAGAACAAAGGAAACATAACCATAGCATCCTGAGGTTGACGGTGTGGGAGGAAAGAAGCCATTTGGGTGGAAAAGTTTAGGAAAAGCGAAATGTTGTGAAAATCAGAGTTTAGACTAAATCCCTTATGTGAAGAACTACACAACAATGATGATTTCAGTAAGATCTCGAGGCCATGGATGCTTTTGCTTTAAAAGTGTTATTACTTGGTGAAGAAAAGAAATGAAGCAAAATGTTCATAAAGGAAGAAATTACTGTAGCTAGTGGAAAATTCTCAAGAAGTTTTGATGAACAAAGAAAGAAAAAGATAATTATGTCATGAAACATGAAAAAAGGATTTTATAATCATAGGATGAATTTATGTAGACAAGATGAAATAATCAATAGAAAGAAGAAATTAAGAAAAAGTTTCTAGCTGGAGGTCTGATGTTGTAAGAGTCACAGGAGAGTCAGATCTGTTGCACTGCAAGAGCTATTTCTCGACAGTGTCATCGGGATTCCTGGAAATTAAGTCTGTGAAAAGTCTACAGATTTTGAATTGACAAGTTCAGCTACGGGAACTGGATACCAGAGAAATGAACATTACTTTTTCCTGTTAAATAAGGAAGGAAAAAATCATTTGATAAAGAAAAGGTAACAGGCCAGGCATGGTGGCTCGTGCCTGTCATCCCAGCACTCGGGAGGCAGAGTCAGGAGGATTGCTGAGTTCACAGTGGTTTGCCTGGGCTACATAGTGAGCTCAGGGCCAGCCTGAACTACAAAGCGAGACCCTGTCTCAAAAAACAAACAAACAAACAAACAAACAAACAAACAAAAAACAACAACACACACAAAAAAAGAAAGAAAAAAAAGAAAAGGAAACAGGGTCAGAGATTTAGCTCAGTGGTTCTGGTGCCTGCCTAGCAAGCACAAGGTCCCTGGTTCAATCCCCAGTAACTCTATTACAACACTACTGACTCATGCCCACCAGCAATCAGTACTACATACCATAGTGCCGGGTGTGGTGGCTCACACCTGTAATCCCAGCACTTGGGAGGCAGAGGCAGGAGGATTGCTGAGTTCGAGGCTTGCCTGGGCTCCATAGTGAGCTCAGGGCCAGCCTGAACTACAAAGTGAGACCCTGTCTCAAAAAGAGAGAGAGAGAGAGAGAGAGAGAGAGAGAGAGAGAGAGAGAGAGAGAGAGAGAGAGAGAGAGAGAGAGAGAGAGGGAAGAAAAGGAAACAAAGCTTATGTATATAGAGTGTGGGGCTTGTGGGGAACAGGGGAATGGGAAAAAATGAGAATTAAGTTATGCTCTGTATAAGTACAAATGCACAATGTCAATTGTGATCATAAAGTGTGTATAACATGTACCAATAAAATCAGCTAAATAATAGAGGTTTAACCAATGATAAGGAAAATGCCACTGTAATGAACTTTGTGTAATGAACTTTGTCCACATTTTGAGTTTATTCCTGATAGAGCAATTTCACGTGGAAATCAGACCGGTGAAATACCCCCCCCCCAGAGGTGTGGCTAGAATGCTGTGGAGGTCTGAAAAGCAAGTGGTAGGGGTATCGGGTATAGGTAGGAGAAGACGAATGTGATTCCTTAGTTCACTGTTAGCTATTGTCTCGCAATACGTGACCTGGGCTGGATATGTTCCCTACTACTCAAAGAAGCAAAACTGGTGATGGAGAGTACATTAAACAGACCTAAGCATGAAGTAATTTTAGCAAATAGTATGGCTTCCATAGCAAATACATTCATCTATGAATTTTTGAGCATATTATGATGGAAATCAGTCACTAGTATAATATTCTTTAAAGTATTTCTGAAACAAGAAAAAGTAAGGTAGAGTTTCTTTAAAATGTACTTTTTATCTCTAAAATTTCAAGGATACCTTCATTCTTCTAAAATCATCTATATAAAGTCACAAAATGTGTGCTCAAAATGCAAATATTGCACCTCGAAAAACTAGATGTGAGGTCTGATGCTGATTTCATTTAATAAAATATTTTAAAGAATATTTAAACATGTACATCTCATTTTAATTTTGTAATATGATCTTCTAAGTGTTTTCTCAGTTTCTCAGTTATGCTACCAATGTCCTATTCTTTTTCTACCATAACTACTTGCATACAGGCTACATACCAAAATCAACTATGGTAAAGGACATTACAGAATTTGTTGGTTGGAGAAGGGAGAAGACATATGTAAATATTACAAACTGTACATGGACCTGGGATGCAGACTAGTGGCGCTGCACCTGTTTGGCAAGCACAAGGTCCTGAGTTCAATCCCTGGTTAAGAAAGAAAGAAAGAAAGAAAGAAAGAAAGAAAGAAAGAAAGAAAGAAAGAAAGAAAGAAAGAAAGAAAGGACAGAAAGAAAAAGAAAAAAAAGAAAAAAATGTACTTTTTATCTCCAAAATTCCAAGGATACCTTCATCTTTCTAAAATCATCTATATGAAAGAAAGAAAGAAAGAAAGAAAGAAAGAAAGAAAGAAAGAAAGAAAGAAAGAAAGAAAACATTACAAACTCTGTATGAGGATTAACATGATGAAGTACTGGGCCAAGTGAATTCTCTTTCATTACACAGCATCCAATGTTCAAATCAGGGGCATATCCTGTGGAAATAGCTTGAGATATATTTGCATTGTTTGAACG
>PVIC010017136.1:6624-22670 GCA_004025085.1 Thryonomys swinderianus
GCACAGTGTGAGAAAGGCTTCCGGAAACTGCCCGCTACATATTCCTGTTCGATGACGGGGACAACAGAGCAGCGATGCACACATTCAGTGTAGTCTTCAGAGACATATACAATGAATTATTCTACAGGACGCCGGGAAGCTTCTAGTCCCGACCCTTAAGTGCATATCGAACACCAGACTCGAGCGTTCCCTGTGGGCTCTGGCAGGCCAGCTCAGCACCGCCCAGGGTGGGGCAAACAGTTTGCCCTGCAGGCTTAGCCCGCTCTCTACCCCCAGACCCGCCTCACTCCAGGCCATCTGCGCCCTCGTCCAAACGGGCTGCCTTCTTCGAAGTCCCCCACGTATCTGTAATCAAGACATGATGTAATACTTTTCTCCGAGCAGCTAAAAATAGTTAGAGGTAGATCAAAATTAGCACTAACGCGATGCTATTTTTCTTCTTCTGTACCCAATAAGAGGAATCCTCGTAGGAAAAACAAATGACGGCAATTCATTTAAAGTGATGTGAGTAGTCTATTTGGGGCGACTGCCTCCAGCCAGGAAGTAACGAAAGACATTTGAGTCACACAATCAAGTCAGCAATTCAAGAATATTTAGAAACCATTGAGCAGAGTAGCACTGTATTGAATTGTGTTGTATTGTATTATATTGAATTGTGTTGTATTGTATTGTAGCAATATTAAAGATGGTGTATAATGTGTTTTACCAAATAATTTTGAAGAACTTAACTGAGGCAGCAAGACTTTGACCTCATTATGGCCTGAGGCACTTAACCTTCCCTTGAGCAGTCGCTGAGTTCTCCGTGCTGGGTGAGAGAAACACTTGCTCTTAACAAGCTGGCACATTCCTGGGCTCTTGAGGGAAACAGAGGGAGTTAGATCTTTCTCACTGAGAGGGACAGCAGTTATCAATTAGCCCACTGAAGTCCCCACAGTGACAGGCTTATGAGGACCCTGACAGTGAACTACCTCACTGCTGCTGCTGGCCAGGACGATTGGCTACAATGTAATGTTAGGAGTTTGAAGCCCTGAGGACTCTACCAAAGATACTCTTTTAAGGTAGCTAGCTGCTAAAACGCTGTTGGAATAGGATCCAAATAGAATATCTTAAGCCAGTCTAAGACTGAGAGTTAGTTAAAGGTTGCTGATTGGACAGTGTCACTATCAACATTTTCAAGGATGGAACACATCCCTCTAACCCACGTGGGATTCGTGTTTTGAAGTTTTGCCATGGGGAGCATTTGTTTTTGTTGCTATCAGAATAGTCCATTTGGTGCTATTAAATGGAGGAAGAAAGGATAATCTCCTCTTTATTAAAAAGGTCTGATGTAGTTTCTTTTACGTGGCCCACTTCACTGTCTGTTGCTCTCTACTAATTATCTTATGAAGCCAACAAATCCATAGGTATCCTTGTCAAGCTATTTTTAAGCATTAAAGTCTTCATTAATTTTAACTCACTATTCATTGTATTGAAGCATCCATATCCACTTAGGATGTTTTAGTGCAACAGTAAAATGTTAGTAATTATGGGAAATCGGTCATATTTTTGGAGAGATTTTGGTAAGTTGCTAAGGCTGGTCTTAAATCTCTGGGCTCAACTCAATCTCTTGTTTTAACTTCACAATTACCTGGTGTCCCAGGCACACAATGACACACCTTGCTTGGAGGTGATTTTTTCAAAACTTGGGTGAAACCTACCTATTGTTCCTATATTTTATATGTAACAAATCCCTTAATTTATAAGGACATCTTATTTAACTTTAGTAGGCAACACTGGCAAAACTTATTTTAACACCAGTGTGGATTAAAGGCCATGGAGATTTAGCGATCTGCATTTTTAGACATTAAAGTTAATTCCTCTGTTTTAGTGGCACAAAAATTAATCATTGCTTTTAACCTTTGTCTTATATAAATTATTGGAATGGCGCTTGGGACTCCAATGGCATTCTTCTGTCTCAGTTTTTAACTCTATTTCTGACTGAAGTAGGACACAGGCTTCACCTTGTGTTGCTCATATTGACAAACTTCTTCCTTTGGGGGCCGGAGGGTTAGCTCAGTGGTTCCGGCACCTGCCTCACAAGCGCAAGGTCCTGAGTTCAATCCCCAGTAACCACATAGAATGCTGGGCGTGGAGGCACACCCACCAACAATCAACACCGCATACCACAATGCCAGAGGTGGTGGTTCACGCCTGTCATCCCAGCACTCGGGAGGCAGAGACAGGAGGATTGCTGAGTTCGCGGCGGCTTGCCTGGGCACCATAGTGAGCTCAGGGCCAGCCTGAACTACAAAGTGAGACCCTGTCTCAAAAGCAAAAAAAAAAAAAAAAAAAAACAAAAAAACTTCTTCCTTTGGAGGACGTTAAACCTTGACGATGATTGTCTTTGAAGGGTATAGTATCCAGGTTTCTACTCATAAACTAACCCCTTGAATTTTCTATGAAAATGGTAGATTTTTGGCTCTAATTTTGAGGCACACGGTTCACCTTCCTATGACTCTGAGGATGTGGGGTGTTTCCCTAGAGACCTAGAAAGCCTGTCTGTGCCAGTAGCAACAGCTAATTCATTTGAGTACCCGCAAGAGAGAGTCCCCGCAAGCCATCTTCTAGTGGGAGGATGACTTTAGTAGATGAGATAATAACCGCTATTCCTCTAGGGGAGAAATCACTCTGTGGTTCTGCTTGTATCACATCATTCTTTCCCTTGTGCACATTAAAGAATGAGGAACGAAGGCTTGAGAGAGAAGCACCAGCAGCAGTGACAGAGCAATTGCTGTTTCTCCAACCCCAGCACTAGTCAGGGTGAGGTTGAAGCAGGCTCTCAGTTCTACCTGAGACACACACACACACACACACACACACACACACACACGGAGGGACCCAGGAGGTTTGTAGAAATGCATGATACCCATGCTCTTGCCCCGAGTGCCAACTTGACTTTCCGTTTGAGGTGGGATGAATCTGTCACAGAGGCACACTAAAGCTCCACAAATACATCGCACAAAAAATAACAGATGACAGCACAAGCAACTCCAGCAGACAGCAACACAACACAGGGACACTGTAGCCAGCAGACACGGAGCTTCTTTGAAGGTCCAAGCAAGAGGACAGGCTCCCAGTAGCTGTGGACATTGCCCGAACTCCTTCTTTCTGTGCCGTGCGCGTATCTCTTCAGGGACAGAAAGGACCTTCAAAACCACATTTGTTTCAGATGATGAGACTGATATGTGACCCATGTGCCAGGTGGGGCTAGATGTGTTTGTGAATCACACAGTGACACTTTCTAGAGAGAGCAGCATAGACTCCTCACCAGGTCCAAGAAAATACAAAAGACTTTTCTTTTGTATTTAAAAGAAAGGGAGACTGCTTTGAAGTTGTACAGTGAGGGTGCAGCACAAGGGGGAAGATTCCCGTACACGGCTGACCACTGTCGGGCTTTGAATCTCCCTCCGACGGGCAGATCACTGGGACGTTCTTGCCAGTTTGTGCTTCTCTGAGGAGAGGAGGGGACGCTCCAGTGTGGAAGCTGTTGATAAGTGAACACGACTCATGGGATCAAACTATTACAGAAAGTCAGAACAAGAAGCCTGAGCCCATGAAGAACGCATTTCCTGAGATCTAAGATTTGCTGAAAAGGCAAAACAAAATTGGCAATTAGAAGGACAGCAGTTGGCAAATGGACTATTTTATGTCTTTTTATTAATACATATTTGCAATACGAAATGATTACATTCTTTGTTGGGAAGTGGAATATATATATACAACATGTCTTAGTCCTTCCTTCATCTCTTACTGCCTGTCTCCTCTCTCCTGTCATTCTTTGACCCTCTTCCCTTTTCCACAAGGTCTAGTTCCCTATGATCTATCTCTGATTTATTTCCCTCTTTATTTACATTTGAGTTTCTCGTAGAAGACAGAATGTGTCATGTTTTAGCTTGTGTCTGATTTATTTCACATAATATTACGGTTCCACCAATACTAGCTATTGTCTGAGAAATCATCCCAAAAGTATAACAATATTATATTACCGCGATTCATGCAAACCCAGGTTTATACCCACCCAATCCATAATTGCTAAATCTTGAAAGAGAACTCTGTGTCCTTTGTGAAGGGATAAGGAGCATGTGGTATTTATACCCACTGAATTTGGCACCATAAAATTCAGTGAGGTAAATCAGACACATAGGCTTAAATGCTCTTTCTTTGTAGAACAAAGCACCTATTCTTTTTCATGAAAATGAAAATAATATGGACAAATGTATATCAGAATGAGGAAGAAAATATTTTGGGTAGTATTGGGATATATATCATACAACCTCTATGAGAAAAAATGTTACCTACTCTTCCTATATTCTTAAGTACAATGTTCCCAAAGTACTGAAAGAAAAAAATGAGGAGAAAATAACATTGTTCAAGTACAATATTGTTAATTTATACCTTGTTATTATTTCTACCTCTATACATTTTATTGTATGCTTTCTATATAGTTCTCATTTAAAATGCATATTGATTATATCTTCTTATGATACACAAATTTGAATGTGGCACATAATACGGCATTTGAAGCAAAAATAACAGTTTCACTTTATAATGGCAACTGGCATTTTTATGGCTTTCAATGGCCTGCTATACTCATTATGGCACTTTATTGCAAAGAATCTAATTAGGGTATATAATACACAGGACACTTGACCACATATTTTACATATATATGTATGTGCACGTTCTTTATTTTTCAGTTTATTTCAGAATCCAAAGACAGGTTTTATTTTATTTAAAATTAGCTGACGAGCAGTGAAATCTGTGTCCTAGCTGACAGTCCAACTCTTTGAATGTTCTCTGGGGGTACGATCAAAAACACAGCTAATGGTACTAGTGTTACCTAGGGTAAAGGCAGCGTCATGAAACACGATGCAAAGCCTCACCCACCATATCCGCAGGACCTGGCGTGCGCTCGACTCCTGGCTCTTCCCCAGAGTCAGAACAACCAGGAAACTTTCGGGTCTGAATCAGTGTAGCTCCCTGAGTCTCCTGCAGGATGACTTCTGGAACTGCTTGGCAGAGGCAAGAATGGGGGAGCAGAGACGTCCAAAGTCACTGGGAGTATTCTGAGGAAACGTATCAGCAACATGATTCTGTTGTATGTAGCACTAACTGGAACTAACTGTGTCTGCAGGGACTGAGACCCTAGGGAAACTCAGCACAGCACACAAACGGGGAGAGAGGAGGTCCTGGTCTGCCCGAAGAGCTCTGGTCCCCCCAGGGCTCCTACGGCTGACACACCAGGCTTTGCTCCGTCCAGGCAGAAACGTGATCTGTAGTCTCGGCCCCAGCGTCGTAAGAGCAGAGACGTGTGGGTTCAAACGTAAGACACGAGCCCGATAAATGAGCTAAGGTGAAAAGTGTAAAATCTGTTCAGTACATTTAAAGTATGAATGACTTTAAATTGTAAATCTCAACTTTAAACAGACATAAACTTTCATATTCATACAGACACACCTCGAGTGGGCATGAAAAAGTGCACCCTTCCTCCCGTTTCCCCATGGCACCACAGTGGTTTTTGCTAAACTACACTAATGGAAGAATTGACTTCATTGAGTGCTGGATCCCACACTCTATAGGTCATTTTAGAATCTTACTTCAGGATTCATTTAATTTTGTAATAGTGGCAATATTGATTGATTCAGCTAACACACTGAGAGTGTATCATTTTCTAAATGTTGTAGATAGCTAAATAAAGCATGTTAGGGATCCTGAGTGCAGAGTGCATTTTAGACTGCCCTTTTCTACTGATGTAAAATAAGAATATACATAATCCTACCACCTAAGTATTCTAAATAATCCAAAATCAAAGTCAATTTTAGCATCAAGCTTTGAGAAACTTAAAATATGAACGAATTACCTCTCTTTTTCCTCTTGATGTTCATCATTCTGCTGGTCCTGCATTTCCAGAGTTGTGGCTTCTACTCTACATGGAAATCTGGGATATGTAAGGAAGCCAGGATGGGTCAGCAGGACAAGGGTTGGCAAGACGGGTGACTCCGCTCTGGAGTTGATTCAGTCTGTAGCCTTCACGCAGTGATCTCTGTGCTTGCTAGGGCCAAGCAAAATGGGAGTTCTTGCCTTCTTCTTATGACTTTAAAGCCAGAAAGAGCTTTCTGCAGGTAATTCAGAGAACTCTGAGTACAAATTCGTATAGTCCACCAGTTCTACCCAAAAGCTAAATTAATGTCCACTTAAAACTTTAAAATCTGTAGTTTTAGGTAAAATGTGTGGCACATTAATCAACAGAGACCCCACTTCTGCTGTGTGATATGAATTTTCTCTCAGAAATTTGACTGTGTTACAACTCGCTCTTGTAGGCAGTGTTCAATGGACTGTCTAGCAGGACTGTAGACCCACCTTTCACATGACACTCCTTAGAGGAACCTCCTTTCCACTGTCAGCCCATGATAGATATTAATCCAGAGTCCTGATAGAGGTGCTTCTACCCCTTTACAACTAAATGGATGTGACAGCAGGTGAGAATAAAATCAATGTTAATTTTCAGTGAGCTGTGTTTATATATATATGAAAATAACACTGTTCAATGTGTAATACAGAAAAACAGAAAACAAAGCAACAAGGTCCCTGTTCAATTTTTTTTCCTATATAAATAAACCAGGTCTCTGCAACCTACTCTTTAATCTTTCTCTGTTCAGTCTCATAATGTTGCAACTAATTAAGCAGCAAGATTACTACCTAACTGACATTAAGGGCATCTTATTTGTATATGAAGTGTAGTCTTGAATATATATGTTCTTCCTGGCTCATTCTACTGTAGTTCTCATTATTTTATTTCTCTTTTCATCCAGCCTCATAGCTGTAAGTAGTTAGCCTTTATGAAAAGGCAGCACACTATTTTTGAGGACTAATTTGACCTCCGTTGGTTTCCAAAAGCCACAGTTTTTAGCCATGTGTAGCAGCCATAACACTCAGGACTATTTGAGCATAAAATTAACTTAAACTTACAGGAGCCCATAAAGACTTTTCCTTCTGAAAAATAAGTTTAGAAATAACATATGCACCCCTAGAGCTTCTAACAATATCTGATTTAATCCACAATATCCAGAATTATTACAGGAATAATAGTAAGAACAGATGAAAGCAACACTTCTTTTGGATAACTCATTCACATTTTAACCTGTAAGGGGATGCAGATTAGGGAGGTTTTTACTTGAAACAGTTTGATTTCACGTGAAAAGTGTGAAACTGTATTATCTATGTTAGGACAGTGAGCATGTGTAAATTTGACATCAAGCTTGGTATTCAGTGTTCAAGAGCTATTATCATGATGGTGAGTCAGTGTTTAGACTTATGTCACTTGCTGGGATATTGGTGACCAGATTAACTGTAGGGGCTCCATTGGCTCTGGGTCTATGTGACTGTAGATGTAGCTGTGCCTTTGACTAGAGACAGAAGATACAGGATTGCATAGTAGAAAGGTAAACGCTTCTTCATGTTCACCTATTCTCTTTTTGGTTCCAAGATCTTTATAAATTTTAGAAAGGTACCTCTTCTTGTGGATGAGCTTGTTTGACCAAGTGCTGTCTGTGGTCTGGCCACCATGATTTTTTTTTTCCTCTAGTCTGTTCTTTTGTCTTACTTGAGCTATGAAAATCTTGGACTATAAGACTAGTGTGTAAGGTCTGGTGTGTAAGGTGTATAAAGTACCCTTTTCTCTAGAGAAGATCTGAATACATAACAGAACTGGCACACTGCTAGCTCAAGTCTTGCAAGCTTATGTGATTTAGGTCAATATCTTCCGTGCGCAGACATTTCTAGTCAATGAAACACCCTCTCTCCTTCGCTTTTCCAAGGGGCTTGGACTGCAGTAAACGGAAGACAGATTTTCACCAGAATCAACCTGAAGGATGAATATACTACCTCCTGGAAATGTTGTAATTTTAAGTACTATACTATCTCAAAAGTTGTTTGAAAATATATGCATATCAGATAACTCAGAATGTTTGAAAGTTAAGTACTGTGAGAAATTGTAATATTGATTATGCCCAAAGCAGTCTGTAAAGAGTTAACTCTAAAAATGGCTTGTTTATAGAAATGAGTCTGGCCAAAGATTATATGCTGAGGAAGGCAAGATTAACTCACAACCAAAATAAGAAATTAAAACTTTCTTATCCAGAAAGACAATGCTCAAATTACAAGCCTATGTTTTGTCTACCTGTTCCTAATTCGAGAATGCTTTGACTTTCTGATTTACAAACCTAGTCTCCATTAGTTCCCATAGTAACCACATGTAGTCCTACGCTTCCAAGTAGTTTGCCCTTACCACAATTAACGATCAATAAAAATCAGTGGCTTGAACACACCAGTGCTTTTTCTAATTAAGTAGCATTGGCCATTCTGGCTCCTTATTGTTTTCTGTTTTTTCGGGTTTTTTTTTTTTTTTTTTTTGTCAACTGGTTGTTTTTTCTTCCCTCTCTTCTACCCTGAGCAGGAGTCTGGAGCCTGCTGTAGTGGCCTCTGGTAATGTTTCAGGGGTTCTAGTAGGTAGCTAAGGGTGTAGCTCCGTAGTAAAACAGCTACAAAGCATGCAGGAAGCCTTAAATTTTGGTGCCATCAACGCACACACAGAAGAACATATAATTCAAAAAAATGATTGATAGATAGATAGATAGATAGATAGATAGATAGATAGATAGATAGATAGATAGATAATAATAGAAGGTGGAAACCTAGGT
The DNA here is from genome assembly GCA_004025085.1 of Thryonomys swinderianus. Lineage (NCBI taxonomy): Eukaryota > Metazoa > Chordata > Mammalia > Rodentia > Thryonomyidae > Thryonomys > Thryonomys swinderianus. The sequence goes on from PVIC010017136.1 coordinate 15,363, forward strand.
GATCAGAGTCAAATTCGCACCAGATCACCATGAAATAGCCAAGTGGAGGGTGCGCTGGTGAACAGCAGAAGCTCACTGCCCCTATGTCCTGGAGTGTGTGTGAGAACCGTGCTCCGTGGGGAGCAGGACTTCAGAACAGTACAGGGAGGAGAAAGGGGTCCAGGCTCTGTTTAGATTGTCCACTAAAACGTAAGTAAAAAGTGATCGCTTTTATTTTTGAATTCCAAGCCTTCTCAAGAAATAATGCTCAAATTCAAGCTGCGCTTGGTGAATCACAGTCGCGAGTGGCTTGATAAGTTTGTAACAGAAGGAGACCCACTCTTTGTTTCAAAAGTTTAATAGTAGCATGTTCTTTAATTCACATTTATTTCCTAGCACCTTCTGTTCATGACAAATAATATGTTCCATTTTTAATTACATAAGATTTTCTTTTAAACCGACCTAGAGCACCTTTGGGTGGATTTATTGAAACAGATAGGTTAGGTGAATAATGACTTTCATGTAATGAAGCTGGTATTTAAATATGGCAGGAGCCCTGAAGGGTACTCAGAGGTGAACATACACACGCTTTTGTGCTTGTGCATATGCCACATTCTGTCATTTTATTTTCATATGAGAATGAGAATACTGCAAGTGGACATGTGTACAAACACACACAACTTAGGGCAAAAGAGATGGGAGAGGAGTCCACCTTCGATTTGTTCTCTGTTCCAATCCAGCAAAAGACTTTGAAATAAAGCTATAATTTGGAGTTTGAAATTATCATCTGTAAGGATCAACACCAAAAATACAACTTTGTCTACAACTTTGTTGGTAGTTTCTTAGAAGTAACCTGGACCCATAGATGATTCTCTTTCTATTATCATCAGTGTCCCTAGAAGTTCATGACAGTGTCGTTCTTTTCTGATCTCAAAACAGAAGGCAAAATTCCACACAATTTGAGGCTCTTAGCTTTAAAACTCCATAAACATAACCTGAGAATAAGGAGCTGTTCTCTTTTGCCCTCACTTTTGATCATGGAGTCAACTGTATATCGAGTAATTATTTCACTCTTAAACCCAGTTTTAAGTAATTGAAGTATACATTCAGAAACGTGTACATGCCACAGTTGTACCGCTCAGGAGATACTCACAACTTAGGTCCATTGATGTCCATGTATCCAGACTGATGGTCTTGGTACCTCAGAACCACTGTGCTGGCCCCTGGTAGGACTCGCAGCATGACAGAGACATGAGGATTTACCCAGACTCACAATAGTGCAGGATGATTTGGACCCTTCTTTTGTGTTCATTTTATTACTTTCAGAAGTATGGTTTTTGAGATTCAATTTTGAGTTATGAGGACTACTGTAGTTCATTCAGTTTTGTGCTCCACATTGTTTGTGTAAAGATGTTTCATCTCACTGACAACAGAGAGTTATGAATTAAAACTAACTGCACTCTTGTCTATCGGAATAGTAAGATTTTAAAAGGGTACAACATAATCTGTTGATGAGATTTTCCTTATGAATGGCAGTTTGGCAATAGCTAAGGTGATTACAAACACAATTACCTCTAACTCCTGGAATTTGTATACAGATTTGTCTATGAGAGCATGGAAAGAGAGAAAATAATATTCATTTTAATGCAACATTATTTTCAACTGAAGAACTGTTGTAAATAACCTGTGTCCATATATACATAGTGAAGCGTTTGAATAAATTATAGCACACCCTGAAAGGAAGAACAATCATACCTATCAAACTAAATAAATACAATTCTATAATTTGGAATGATTTCTATTTTTTTAGGTTTCAAAGCAAAATGCAAAGCAGTATCTACATTGCTTAATGTTTTACTAATTGTTAGCCAGTGATTAATAAGTAAACCAATAAAAATAAATGTAAAGAGAAAAAGGAAAATTCTGTTTTGTAGTAGCCAAGTAGTAAGTGTTGAAACATTATCATATTATACTATAAAGAGTGGCAAAATCACATAATCAATTCAAACAAAAATTATTAAGATAAAGCAAGTAGATATAAATGTGAGAGTTGAGAATTTTTTATGTTGTTTAGTTTTCATCAAAGTGTACTATTTATTAATTATAAAAAGAAAAATAACATAGTTTAGAAACCTCACAGAAAACCATCCTAAGGTTCCTAAATTAAGATAAAACTGTAATTCAAGGTCCTGAATTCAATCCCCAGTACAAACAAAATTTTAACTGTAATAAAAAATTGATCTCATACTATTTCTGAACCTATACACTGAGAAAGTCACATTACAGGATATCAATTATGTGGCATCCAAGTCTAAACTGGACAAACTAATTATGAGAAAAAAATTATACAACACAAATTAGAAGACATTTTACAAAACATCTGTACTGTAACCTTTAAAAACATCAATATACCAAGACTCAAGACCTGCAGGTCTTTCAGATTCAGGAAATCTGAACAAACATGAAAGCTGGACTTTATGCATTACCAAGAATTTTATTTTATACTACTATAAACAACATAATTAGGAAATTGATGAAATCTAAATTAGGGATGCTTGCCTAATTAGAGGATAATGTTCAAGTGATTTGATTTGATAATGTTACTTTTATTATTGTATTATAAGTAGGTAAAACAACATCCTTGAGGCCTCAGAAAAATGAATATTTTAGTAATGAACATTATTGTTCAATGAGTATAGAGAAATAATCTCATAATGTAAAGTATAAATTATGAAGTTGGTATAAAGTTATCAAATTTTATATATATACATACATACATATATAAATCTCTTAATGTAAAGTATAAATTATGAAGTTGGTATAAAGTTAATATCAAATTTTATACACACACATGTGTATCTATAATATATACCTATCCAAATTAAGGGTATCTTGGTCATAAATGTTGCCTAAGTTCACCTGTATTTTTCCTAAAACATTTGGATCATGCCAATAGGAAATAATACATTGGTTTAGAGGCCAAGACCGTCGTGTTACTTTTAGAAAGTGGCCACAGAGCAGCAGGCAGCCTGCGGGAGTCATTCCTCATGGAGCTGTTGTTAAAGAATCAGAACTTGGGGGGAGGAGGAAGCTGAGGAGCAAAGCGGAGGGGTGACGTGTCAGCAGGGGCAACGGGCTCATTCGGTCAGGCCACAGGTCCTTCCTTCAGACCAATTAGGTGGACATAAACCAAAACTCACTCTTGTGCTTTAAGTGTGTGTCCTGGACGCGCATGAAGATATTTCCCTGGGATTGCTAGAGCACTGGGCAACTTATTTTTACCCTTCATCTCATGTGATGACTAAAAGTAGCATTAGTAGGTTGGGCCAGTCTTGTAATACCTCTATTTTCATTTATATTTTTGTCTTCAGTAAAACTATTATACTGTCTTTTACATAGATTTTAGTGCCCATTGTAAAATAATGTATTTGAATTTGAAAGAATGACTTGACTTTCACAGTATGTTACAATAGACAAAAATCTTTTCATTTTTATGTAGTTGGCTTTTATTTGAGTTTGATAAAAAGACAAGATTATTTAAATAAAAGTGGGATTTAATCACAAAATATGCAAATTGTGCTAATTTTGAAATTAGGCTCAAATCGGCCTTTGGAAAATACAAAAACGTTTATATTAAGAACATAAAATTACAAATAAACTGGGAATTCTTTGAAATATGTTAATTTCAACATTTCATTGTTATCATTTAGAACTTTTGTATTTTGTATAACTTGTGTATTTTGCAAAGTTTAAAAATGCCATTAATATTATCATCAGCTTATTTTTTTAAGCAGGAATACGCAATAAGACATGGCTTGAGCAGACAAACTGACCTTTAAATTAAAAAGAATATTTAAAGCAAAATGTGCTTCTGTTTACTTGATGGGCTTCAAAGACTAGTTCAATTTCTTGCTAATAGACTGAGACAGAAAAAAGGGAGGTATGGTCTAATTCTAACCTTCCTCAAGAAAGGATTGTCTCTCTGAAAGACAGCCTAACAAACAAGGTTCCCACTTTGATATTCTTAACTTCTATTTCTTAAGTCAGTGAGTCAAATGTGACAACAAATGATAAAAATCACAATGATTTAATGGGAAAAATTCTTATTTGGGGCCTCAAAGTGTCCATCAAAAGTCTTTGTATATAGGAAATTTCAAACCAAGGATGAATACTGATTTATAAATCTGTTTTGCTGTAAGGCTTTTGGTGAATGTTATGGGAATAGGCCTATCTGTACAGAAAGATTCTTACTAAGAAAATACTATATGGCTAGGCTAATCCTAAAATATCTTATTTGAGACAAATTTGGAGTATTATGACACTGTGTGAATTACAAACATTGGAGATACTTATGGAGGAGATGAGCTTATTGAATTTACGGAGACAAAATTTGCAGAACACAACAACAAAATATAATGTTAAAAATAACAGAGACAGGCAGCTGTCAGAGGGGGAAAATTGCTCCCAGTTCTCTTCTCTAGTATTCTCATAGAGCCTGAAATAATCTGAGGTATATTCCTTTAACAACTTGCTGATCTTAACCTAAAATGTGGTAGATTAATTTTTGGAAGACATTATCTTATCTTGCAGGCTTTTTCATGCAGTTTGTATTTGATGGATCAACAGTAATCCTCTTTAATTCAATGAAATTAGACAGAGAATGCATTTTTTACATATAAGAGTCAAATATCAAAATTTTACTTCAGGATTTATATCATATTACCTGATTTTATGTATATAATATAGTATAATATAATATACAATATATAACATATTAGGTCTGAAAATAGAAAGACTATGATTTGTGTTTAATAATTCAATTTTAAATTGTAAATAAGTGGCATAAAGCCATCTTAAAGACAAAAACAAACTCATAACAGTATTTTTATAAAATAAGCATATGTGAAATTTATGCACTAAAATTAAATAATTTTAATAAGGCTCTATATTTAAATACATAAATACTACACATAGTCCACCAAAAAGTATACATCAAGAAAAAAAATTTGTATAAATATTTTAATACTAAATTGATTGCAAGTTATGAATACAAGAGATTAATACATGTTAGTTTTGGCCTCTGTAATTACAAGATGTACTCAGAGTGGCCATTAATAGCTCCCAGACATTTCTTAGTAGACTGAGCTCCTGAGGTGTGTGGGCTCATTTACTTGGAGGACTCTGCATTGACAGTTCATCATACTGCACTTTTCTATTTTAAAATTATGTTTTAAAGTTTAAAAGTCTAATAGATGAAATTTTATGAAATTATTGGGTATTTACATATTTTATGTTATAGACGAAAAGAAACAAGGAAGAAAAAGAGGATTTTGAGCAAAGAAAACCCAAAATGGTATTTAAAGTAACTTTGATAGGTCAACGGGAGAGCTAAATGAAACGTTTGTTTTAAAAATCGAGGTTATCAAAATGGTTAAATGAAACATCATTGCTTTGATTCCCATTGAGGGAAGATAAAAAAGAATATCAGACTCTGTGGAAAGGATGAAGGTAATTCCAGCCACTGAGTCAGTTAAAGTAAACTTTATATTGGGATTTATTCACAAATGTCATGTCCACTCCGTTTTGCCTTTGGTTTTCTTTCATTGGAAACCTTAGGAAACCTGAAACTGAAAATAAAATCCCTACCCTTTGCTGGGCTCTGTGGGTTTGGAAACTTCTCTGGGGTTTAGTTCATTTCTTCTTTCTTACCAACTGACATTAGAATTGCACACTAAACCTACATGAAACCACAAAAATTGGTCTCAAACAGCATGATCTATGAAGACAGACAAAAAAAGTATAAGTTCACTGAATGGTTCAGGGTTTTGGAAACTATTCACATTATACTTGGCACATTTTTAACTTTATTTTCAACCCCAAGATAATGAATCCTAGAGGATGTAAGGCATCAATTTTAGAACAGAAGCTTGGAACGTAGCTAGAGGAAAATTCTTGCATAGATACTCAGGGAAGAAAGATAGTATTTTAATGTTCTGAAAAGATAACTTTAAAAATGCTCCTAAGATTACATTTGAAGGGTAATATAAAGAATGATAATTCACAGATGAAGTGGGCGGGTTTCCTGTTGCTTGCACAAAATACCTGCCAATGGCAACTGAAAGGAGTAGGCTCAGTTTGGCTCATGGTTTCAGAGAGTTCAGTCAGTAGCCTGCAGCAGAAGCATCATGGTGGGAACGTGTGGCAGAATAAACCTGCTTGTTCATGACAGCCAGAAGGCATAGAGGGCCAATATCAAAGAGGAAGGATCCAATGAGCATATATTTCCCCATGGTTATAGGCCCTTGGTTACCAAATTCACAGTATAGGAGAAATACACAGGATTACTAAAGTATGCTTTCTCCCAGGAATCTCCCAAGCCAGTCAAGTTGACTAGATTAGCCATCACAAGAAACAAATCTCATGAGAGGCTCAGTGATGGACTATTACTCAATCAAAAGAAACTGTAAGATTTTACGAGCAGAAGCTCAGCTGGTTTGCTCTGAAAGGGACAGAAACTGATTGGAGAAAGCCTCTGGTATTCCTTGACTCTGTGGGATTAGCACAATGGAACTGCTATGGTACTAAAAGTTGCTTTTATTTCAGAAAGGAAACATGATGTCAGGCATGGTGGCACAGTCCTGTAATTCTACTGTTCTGAGAGGGTAAGGAAAGAGGATAGCAAGTTTAGCAAGAGTCTGTCTCAAAAATAAAACATAAAAGAGGCTAAAGGATATAATTTATTGGGAAGGCTTGGGTTCAATCTCAAGAAAAATAAAGGAAGAGGGGCAGAGAGAGAGACAGAGACAGAGAGAGAGAGAGAGAGAGAGAGACAGAGAGACAGAGAGACAGAGAGAGACAGAGACAGAGAGAGAGAGAGAGAGAGAGACAGAGAGAGACAGAGACAGAGAGAGAGACACAGAGAGAGACAGAGAGAAGGAAAAAATATGACCCCAAAGATCACTTACACAACGTTCCATCAGATCCCCCATCTAATTCCAACTTAAAGAGACATGATATAGATGTACTTGATTAAGAATTCCAGTGCATTATACAATTTTCCAAATTCTACAGTGAAAGAAACATTTAATTAATCCTCTTCAAAATACTTCCTCTCACTTCCAATGTATTTATCCCACCATTCTTGGCCCCTCTGAAGCACTTTTGGAAATTCTCTTCCCTGAATATCTTTATTGTGCCGTCATGGCTACCTTGATGCCCTGAATCAGTTCAGAACATTTATACTTCATGCGTGCCATGACTGAAGAGGAGACAGATGTTGCATGGGGATGGCAATGAGGCAGAAGAAGACACTGTAATATTTTTAATATT
>PVIC010017136.1:22770-33180 GCA_004025085.1 Thryonomys swinderianus
GTGTATTTTCATGCCAATTCCTACTATTAGGAGGTGCAGCTCTAAAGAGTTTATTTGACTATGAAGACTTAGCCCTTAAGGGAGACCTTCAACCTCCAGCATGAGAGGATGCAGAGAAACCATAGCTGAGCTTACACTCAACACCAAATAACTCAGAACCTTGATTTTTGACCTCTCAGCCTTGGGGACTGTGACAAATATATTTCTGTCATATCTAAGTCGCTTTGTTCATGGTAGTTTTTTATAGTAGCCAGAATTGCCTGAGACACTGCTTCACTCTAGACTTTAAATTTTAAACTTTAGTGTTGATGCTTGGATGGAAGAAGATTTGATAAATTATTTGAAAGAATGAAATTTATTAAATCCTGCCAGAAGCTAGTAAAGTTTAGAAATACTCAGTAGAACATTATGAACTGAATATTTGTAGCCCCACAAAATTCCTATGTTAATGTCTTAACTCTCAATATGACACTATTTGGATAGAGGACTTCGGAAGTAAGTAGAGTGATATATATTCATGAGGACAGGTCTCATAATGATATTATTAGCTGTATGAGTAGGAAGAAAGATCTGTGCTTTTCTGCATATATGCACTAAAGAAAAGTCATGAGAAGATTTAGAAGGCAATAACTTCCAAGCCAGGGAAAAAAAGGCTTTCTCACAAACTCAGTTGACAAGTACCTTGGCTTTACACTCTACAGCTGAACCGTACTTGTGAATAAAGTTGAAAGTGCTGTGTAAGAACTTTATTCACATTATATTTAGAAGACTATGAAGCATGTATCAGTAACAAATACATGCTAAAGCTATATGGAGAAAATTCTAAACTTTATTATGTGGCATAAACAAGTATTTCTATAAATAAAATGATCTTAGATTGTCCTACACTGGACAAGAACTATATTAGCAATGTCAAGTATTATTTTATCTTTAAATTTTTTAATAATTCAAGTCAAATTCTCTGTAGAACTATGTCTAGAATTAGAGATTTCAATCCAAGAGTTCACATGGATAAATAAAAAGCCAAATACAGACCAATAATTTTGAATAAGAAAATTGTGTTTATAGGGAGAAGAAAAGGATTCAGTTGACTTGCATATATTGAGCTTTAGTATAAAGATTTAGGGGCTACAATCAGATGACAGTTGTAGGAGTTAAGACTTCAGTATAGCTGAGAGCTCCTAGCAGTCTGAGGTATGAAACAAGTATCACTGTTTTATAGGTTGGATACTCCAGTCCATCCAGTAAATGTCACTGGCACCCTTCTCTATAGATAGTGATAAATAGCTCCTATCTTGCATAGTATCCTTTAGCAAAGCACAGGTGAATTAATGATATAAATATGAGAAGTAGAACCTGAAGTTGTAACCAAGTACTGAGTAGTTAGAATGCAAAATAACCTCCCACATTCTGTGAACACAAGAACAATCCAGTTAAAAGCAATGAACATGAATAAGTAGGAAAACTGATCTGGATGATTAATAAGTGCATGAAAACATTCATTTTTTATGCTTAATGTTTTTCAGCATACATGGTTGCTATACAGTAAAGATAACCATATTTATTAAGAAGAGCTAAGACGTCTCAATGTGGGTGACAGGAACCCAGTATTTCCTTCTGGTGTTTAATAAATTAACAGCTACCTGAAATGCAGTTTAGGGATCATAGATTGGAATAGTTAAGTTTTAAAGTGAATAACACAAATTTACATCTATCAAGATGACTACTTCTGGAAAGAAAATAATTTAAAATACTGCATGAAAAGATTTACATATGTTAACAAGTTAAATTAAATCATATCACATCTCACCTATATAATTCTGTCCTCATGATTATTTCTATAATATGTAACCCCCAAGTGAATGAAATACTTCATCCAAAATACAGCAGTTTTACTCGGATAAGAGTAAGCAAAGTGGAATGATTTGAGTAAGTTTAATTTATAATTTTTCATGTATTAATGTCAATATCAATTTTATCAAAATGTTGGATTTTTAAAACATCTAGATGCTTAGTGTTCATGTATCTAGCATATCATTGTCTATGTGAATGATTTTATAATTAAAATACTTTTATAGTGAATATAGTACATTGCTCAATAGAAATGAGACATATATATGAAAATTATTTTTATGAATTTTGGTATGCCCTCATGTATTATCTACTTCCTGTAGCATCAATTGAAAAACAAATCAACATCATCCTTAAAACCTAACTATGCTGGTCAGTCTTATGTATCATCTTGGCTGGAATACACTAACCTGTTACTCAAAGACTAATGTAAATACTATGAAAGTACTTTGTAGGTGTTGTCAACATCTGCAACCACTATTAGCTAAAGGATATAAGGCTTGATAATGTAGGTAGGTCTCACTTAAGGATAGGCCCTAAGAGCAAAAATTAGATTTCCCTGAGGAAGAAGAAATTCTGCCTAAGACTTCAGGATCAGTTCTTGCCTTAGCATTCTAGCTGTACACATAACCTGTGTATTTCTGACTTATCAGGCTCCCTGTCATCCTGGGCAGTTCTTTGAAATAAATCCTGTGTGTGTGTGTGTGTGTGTGTGTGTGTGTGTGTATTTCCCATTCATTCTGTTTTTCTGGAGAACCCCAACTTGTAAAACTGAATTCCATAAGTTTGCCTCAGTCTTTTCTTAAATAGAGTCAAATTATGACAAGAGTTCATTTTAGTCACATTGAACTTTAAGCAGTTGTGTGTGTGCATGTGCAATGCAATGGATACATGTATGTGTATTTTTTATGCATTAGGCACTGTTATTACCGACTTTTTCTATTTTTCCATAACTTCTGGTGATGCACAAAACGGTAGCTTCCTGCTCAACGTCAATCCCTCAATCCCCCAATCCATGAGAGCTTTGTAAACAGAAGCTCAGTTTGTCCAAACTTATATCCCTCAGCGAAAGTGGCTCTCATTCAGAATTCATAAATTTGAGACAATTATGCTAATTCTGTGTCTCTCTGAGTGATGGATGAGGTATTGAGTGCAGGACTAATTTCTGAGAGCTGACACAGAGGAGGGTTCTGCCCACCTCTGTATGGAGTTTCTCTTCCAGGAGAAACCAGCATGGTTTGCTTCTTTCCTCTTGGATATTGTGATGTCTAGACGAAATGCCTTGAACAATCGCCATTATTGTCCTGCATCAAAAAGCAATTTTCAGGTATTTTACATTTCCATACTTTTCAGCTAGTTTTGGATAGATTTCCCTATAATTTATAGTCATCATTATCTTAATTCATACCATATATACTAATTTATTTGGAAACTCTTACAAAATATGTAATTTGTCAACTACAGCATCCACTGTATTTTTGGCTGACAAGATAATTTATGATTTCACCATTAAGCATCAGAATATTACAGTCTGTTCAGTGAAAGCTAATGTCTTACTAGAGACTCTTAAAGACCCAGTTTGAATGAATTCAACTAATGACACTTAATTGCAAATTTTTTGGGCTGGTTTCAGCCAAGCAAAGGCATTATTAACGTGGAGTGCAAATGGATATGGATTAAAAACTCATTCATTTCAATTCCATTCTTATACTAATGGATTATAGACCAGTCCTTTAACTATCTCATCTGTATTGACTGGTTATGAGGACTGACAAGTGTCCACTTAGAGACTAGCATATCATACTACATGATTGGTTACCAGTGATTCTTTTCTAAATCAACAGAATCTATACAAGAATTCACCGAAAGGCTAAGCGAGCAAATAATCATGCATTTTCTTTTAGTAGTCCCTAAACTAGGTATGACAACTTTAATATTTTGTGAAAGTAGAAGGCAATATGTATATTCTCTTACTATGGTGAGCTACATATTAAAATGACAAAATAGCAACAATAAGAATGATCAAAACAACTTTTTAATCTTAATGCTTTTTTAAAGCTTAGTGTCAAATAGATGCCTTTACTAAAAATACCAGCCTAAACTTAGCTATAGTCACATCTTTTTACACAATGACATTTTAAGTAGTATGTATGAAATTAAAGAACTTGAGTATATCTCAGTTTGGTTTGGAAAAAATATTACATATCTTAACTATGAAGTTTGATTTCACTTTTTAACTTGCATTTAGACAATTAAGGAGTTTATATATTTCATAGTCTAATTAATGATCAAAACATAATTTATTCCACTGAAGGAAATAAAAGAAAGTAATTTATTTAATTTTGATTATTATATTATACTTCAGTAAAAATTGATGACAACAAATACCCTAAACTACATTGCTGCTAGGGGTTTCATGGGTCTCTATATTTTGTTTTGTTTTGTTTTGGTATATTTTACTGACTGTTGTCCTATAGAATAATTAAAACATTCAGAAATATAAAGCATCATAATTCTTCAGATATGTACTATAGGGTTTAACAAAATATTAAAATGGTAGAATATCTGCTTCTGATTTTAAATTATTAAAATAACAGAGATAAGTCAGAAGTGCCTAGTGGGCTTTCCTATCATATGTTTCTCATTTCCCCTGTAATGAGGTCACCAGTCTTCAAAATTTCCTCTTCATCATTCCCATGAATCATACCAGTCAGCTTCGGCTAAGTTAGGCAGTGATAACAAATGGGCAGTGTAAGTGCCTTATAACTCAAAAGTTTATTTCTCACGTTGCAAATTAGTCACAGGTGAGTTATAGCACTACAGTATGTCAGCTTTGCTCTGTGTCTGTGGCTGGCACAACTGCTTTTGAGACGCTGCCTGTCCTGCTACTGAGGGAAAAGAGACACCGAGAGACAAAGGAGCTGTTCAATTATGGGTTTGCGCGGGGCATGCTGGGACAGGAAGCTGAGGAACGACCTGTAAGTTCCAGGTCAGCATAGGCAATGCAGTGACATCTTTTCAAAAGAAAAATGGTGAGGGATGTAGCTCAATGTGAAGGCTGAGCTCAATGTGCAGGAGAAAGAAAAAAGAAGGAAAAAGAGGAGGAGAAGAAAAAGAAGGAGGAAGCGAAGGAGGAGGGAAATAGACATAATTCAGTGCATTGATGTATTAAAACTGCATTCAGGATTTCAGAATGACTCATTTTACTGTTAGTGGATGCAATAGTGGGATATTATTCTTTTCCTATTACAACCAACTTTGCCATGAAAATTTCCACTTATTTTCCTGATTTTGTATGAAATGCTCTAGATAAAATAAATACAATTAAAATCACCATATGAACTTTGACATTTCATATCACCATATTATTTTTTAAACATAAAAACAATTGCTTCCTCCTGTTAGTAATACGAGAAACATTTCAGAACTTCCTCTGGAATATTTATTACACTTGCATTATTATTCATGATGGTCTTATTTTTGATGGAATAGTTATAATTTGATTTTTCGATGCAAAATCATCATTCACAGTTGTATGAGATTAAAATGTTAAACAACTTTTCTAAGAATTTCATTTTATATCAATTTAATCATCTTCATATTTCAGATTTATAAAATTATTGATTTTGTACTTTAAACCAAGTGAAACTTACATAATTTTTAAGAATCTTTACTGTGAAAAGTTACTTTTATTTATTTTTATTTTTCTAAACAATTACTTTGAAAATATAGGGTGTATTATTAGCTTAAAACTAGAAAAATATGTCTGTGATACTAAAAGCAAAGATTAAAAACTGACCATTTTTGTCATGCAGTGACAACATATTGGCAAAGACATTGCTTAGGATGACTTAGAGAACACAACGTACATAACAGAAACTTGAATTTGAATTAAGAGAAAGCTGTGCATAATGATAATTAATCAGGGGCTCTTGCTAGTTGGAAATAATGCAATGAAAAGAAAATATAAGCTCTTTAAAATGAAAATATTAATAGAATTTGAAGCAAACATAAAGTCTCAAAAATTTCTAGCTTGGAAAGTAAAGCTATTGTTCATTTTTAGTCTCTCAAGTTAGAAAGACATGAAGAATTTATCAGTAGAAATGAAAGAACAAACATTTAAATCTCAAAATTGTGTTGAGCATATCATTTTTGAAGCTTTGAATAGACCCTGGGAATAGTAGGAAATCTGAAAATACCCAAACTCCCATTATCCAGATCCGTAAAACAGTAGTTATCTAAATGAAACCAGTCTGTGTCCTATTGTCAAATTCAGGTAAAAGTGCAGAGAGTGGAACCATACCCTTCTAGTAAAGTCAACTACAAAGCCGTGTCAAATACATAGAGTAGCAAATAGTCACTGATACAGTGAGTTTACCTGAGACCCATTTCCTCAGCAAAGTTACCCACAATTCACTGCCATGCAGAATATTCACCCTCTACCAATTATCTATAAAATATTTCCCAATGTCCTCAAGCATCAAGATTGAAATATAACATTTTATGGTGCTCTATTTAGATACAGATCCTCCTCAGAAGAAACAAATTGTGTTCCAAAAAACATTGCACAAACACAAACACACATTATCTAAAGTGAGATAACTTTGATATGATTGTAACTGAAAAAAAATAGATAAATGAGATGGTCATCCAACTCAGTATCTATTCTGCAATCGTACTGCACAAATTTCTCCATCCTGGGGATGTTTTATAATCTGAAATTAGCATTCTAATTCATTGTTCTCTTTGGACTTTAATCATCTGAAAAATTCTGAAACAGGTCTTTCGAAAATAGATTTTTTTTGGAAAAATTCGTAGCTTTTGTCTTTATTAAAAAAAATGGGGCTCTGAATTTTAAAAGAATGCTAATAGTCATGCTTGTGCTTGTTCAGGCTGATACACTGACAGTTCAGGATGTCAGAACGTTTTGTGTATGTGAGTCTGATAACATTGACCCAATACCCAAGGGCCCAGGTCATGCTAATATTTGAAACCATTCCCAGTCTCACCTCAGTATTAGGTCTGTAAAATCCGTCCTAGAAACTGTCCAGAGGAGCTAGGAGCATGGAGTAAGCACCCCTTAATTCTTTTTTTTTTTTTTTAGACAGGGTCTCACTTTGTAGTTCACGCTGGCTCTGAGCTCACTATGTAGCCTAGGCAAGCCTCGAACTCAGCACTCCTCCTGCCTCTGCCTCCCGAGTGCTGGGATGACAGGCGTGAGCCACCGCGCCCGGCTACACCCCCTTAATTCTGTTGGAGGCGGCCGTGTGAGACTCCTTGGCATATCAGTGCTTTGCCAAATACTTGCTCATTAGAAGACTTGGGAAACATCAGAAATATTCATATATGCATGTGACTGTGCTCATCTACTCCTCAAATTTGTTTACCCATTTTATTCCAGAAACATTTGGTTTTAAAATTTATCTGCATAAGGGTATTTCATTGTTTTTTTTTCTTTTCACTCTTCTTGAATTATTCAATATATATTGCAATGTTCCATATGTACAAAAAAGGCTATCTTTAGTATTTTCTTGTGTGTTCTTTTAAAAATTCTTATTTTTTCTAATTCCTACTTAACTGTGAATAGCTAGGTTATATAATCTCTTGAAATTTTTAAATTTATCAATATTCCCTTCAAAAGCTTCTCTTCAGTTTCTTCCTTCTCAATTTGGATGTCTTCTTCACGACTTTCATGAAGTCATACATTATGCAAATATTTCCTCTAAATTATAATAAGGGATGACATTAATTCCTACGTTAGTTTCACTGAGCTCCTATTCCCATTACTTGTCTACTGCAGTTCAAAAATACTAATGTCTGTTTTGCCTCTTTCCAGTGAGAGAAGCTTATTCACCTGACTTTGATTACAATATAATGTAACAACCATTGAACTGTGTTATGTATTGTTAATCTTTCTCACCGTGCTTAATTGAAAACTAAAGTTTTTTCACGGGTAGGTATGTGTAGGAAACCTCGTTCCATAAATAGAGCGATTGTGTCTCAGGTTCAGTTGCTCTGGGTGGTCTTGAAATTCCCAAGGGTAAGGGAAAGCTACTGTGTATACAAACACAGCTGTCATCCACTCACTGTTTAGGAAGTCCTCTGTCTTTATTTCACTGGCCTCCAATACAGGCTTTACATCTTGTTATTTTAAGTAGCAGTCCTTCCCTGATCCTGTTCTGTGTCCTGAACAAACATTTTCCTAGTTTACGATAAAACTCCCACAGAATTAGTTTATCACTTGCTGTCAATATTTGCCTAGACATCTTCACATCATATTTAATTGAATTCTTGAGAATGGAAATTTATTTGTCTTTGAGGACACTGAGTGTCGTTTTACACAATGTATCTTCTATAAACCGAGAGACTTACTCTTGGTTCCTGACTGACTAATGGGCTTATTTCTTCTTTTCCTGCGCTGACTGGTGACACCCACAGAGGACCCTATTAACTTGCAGAAAATTATTTGCATCCATATACACTTTAGTCCTGATTACTTGAGTTTTAACCGACTGAAGTCTTTATCTTTTTCTCATTTCGTGTTTTGTTTTATTTTTGGTGATTTATCTGTATTTTCAGGACTTCTAACAGAAATCCACCGAGAGAAATCACTGCTTCTGCTATCCGGATCCTGTGTGCTGGCTCTTCCCGGTTTTAATGGGACATAGGTTTTATCTGAAAACTGCAATTACATTGCAACTGTTGGTGTAGGAGGTTAAAATCTAGTGTCTTCTAGTTAAACTTTTGCAGAAGTTGTTTTTGATTTAAAAAACCCAAAAGCCTCTACTTGTCTTAATAAAATGTCACCTCATAGCTACCAGCAAGTTCTGGTGTGCAACAGAAAGAAGTGAAAACTTCAATTACTGTCGCCTTTCTCCAGTTGAGTACTACATCTAGCCCGTTGTTTTCAGTAAAAGTCTGTCAAGTGTCTATCTTGTTATTTCTAAGTAGCAGATTAATCATACTGTTCCCTATGATCAGACTTAGAAATTATTTATTAACAGAACAAAATGATTCTTTCCCTCTCATGCCATTATCTTCCAACCTATTTCCACCTTCAGCCTCCACTATGAGCACAGACACACGTTAGCTCCTACACCGTATCACTTTTCTAGTTATGTTAGTAATTTCTCACGTTATTTATAAAGTGATTCTCACCAGTGATCTTTTTCGTCTCTTTCCCCATATATTTTTTCTACCCTTCACTCTGGAGTAAGCAGCTGTCTTTATTCCGTGTGCCCCTTATCTCTTATCTCTGCTCTCAGCTAATCTGTCTCCAAATCTCCAAAACTACAACATTTCTCTTGGTGAGTTTCATGTCTTGTGTCCCGCCAACCTGGAGACATCATTCCTTTCTTTCTCTGGCTCGATGTATTTTTGAGCCCTTTTTTGACTGAAACTATCCTTTTTTTGTTGTTTTTCTTAATAACGTGGCTGTGTCCAGAGCTGTCATTTGGGAACAACATCCCCGCATGACTTTGAAATTTGGCTTTATCAACTTCTAGCTTTCAGCGAGGCTTTGGAGAAATCTGATGAGCTTTGGATCTTGTATACACAGTCTTCTTTCTACTCAGAACATCTGTCTTTTCTCTATTTTTTATCTAATTAATATTATTTCATCTTATTTTACTTCAGTGAGATCTGTTTTGTCCCCCCCTCACACACACACACACACACACACACACACACACACAGAATTCAACTGAGGACCTTTGAACTGAGGTACAACCCATTTTTACATTGATATTTTAGGACAGAGTCCCAAGAACTGGGCCGGAATTTATCATCTTCCTACACCAGAGTGCAGGGATTAGGCCTATATATCCATATCCAGATGGGGAAATTTTTTATTTTAATTAATTTGGTTACTTGAACATTCCTTTGTCTTATTATTTTTTTTAGTTTTGTAATGGATTGAATTTTCTGTTGTCTTTCATAGCTTGATTTTTAAAAATATTTTAAGGAAGAATTCCTTACTTGCATTTTATATTTTTGATTAAATATTTTTATTTCTGCACAGGTGTTCTTTTAATATCCAAGTGTACATTCTTATTTGCCGGGGTCTGCCGGCAATCGGACAGTGCCTGAGTCGGGGGTGAGGATTAAGAAAAACACAAGACAGACAAATATGGGATCGGGAGGACCTCTCAGTCAGTACCGAGCAGGCGCCGTGTTTATTGATCAGGCTATATTTATACTGATTTAGAGGGGTAACATGACGTCAATAATGGTTACTATGATCTTCTACATTTATTGTTTGGTTGGTAGAAACAAAAGCAAATAATCAAGAGATCAGTACATTTCTTAGAAATGAGAACAGAAACAAATGATAACTATGAACATGAGGATCATAAGACTGGAATCAATTTCTCAAAATGTTAAACAGCAATTCTCTTAAAACTTTTCCCTAACTCTAACTTCCCTGTACTACTTTCTGTTAATGCTTAACTTTCAATAGAAATAAGACCAGAAGAATAAGTACATCCATCGTTCTGCTAATTCTATGAAACTCTGTCCTAGCCCACGTAGAACTGGAAGAGAAACAATACATTGCTAACT
>PVIC010017137.1:0-33163 GCA_004025085.1 Thryonomys swinderianus
TGCCGCCTGTGCCGCCTGTGCCGCCTGTGCCGCCCGGCTCGGAACACGTGACAGCGCTTCACCCCGTCGGGAGAGCCCGTGTTTCCGCGCGAAAGCCCCTCGCCCCTCGGCCACTGTCGCTGCTGCCCCTTGGCCTCGGCGCCCCAGCGTCGTCTTCCTGCTCTTTGGCCAGCGAGCCCCCAGGTTTGCGGCCTTCCTGGCTGCCCCTTCGCCAGCGTCGGTGCTGACGGTTTCTGACCGGGCCGACCACCCAGCCCCTCCGCCCCGAGCCGGCCGCCGGCCCTCCACGCGGGACATAAAGACCCCTCCAGCAGCCGCCCGTCCTCTCCGCGTCCACCTCTCGGCCACCAAGGCTGTGATGGCCTCCGAACTCCAAAAGCTTGCGTTGACTTCATTACGTATTAAGCTCTTAGATATAACTTTTGGCATGATTTTAAGTTACTTTATAAAAACGAAAATTATAAATATTCCCCCAAATTTTTAAAAAGTAATACATACACCTCAATTTTAGTTACCTATAATAGTGTGTAATCAAAATATTCGGGCAAAAAAAAAAAAAGCTTGGGGCAGTCAAAAAACATGAAGGTATGGCATCAGGAAAGCTCGGGGCCAGCACAGAGTACAGCGTCGTGCCTCACGGCACCTGGCACAGGCCACAGACGCAGCCGCTCCACAAGCAGCTCACTCGGGTGCAGACTATACGTTTTGAGGTGTCTCAGAAGCCCCAGTTATCGGCACTGCAGCAGCCTAGTGCTCTTAGGAGTCATTTCTTGTGAAGTTCACGGTCTTGAAATCACTCCACCGATGAGGCGAGGCTTACGTGGCATCGGCTGATGCCCAGGACAGCAGGCATCCTGGGCATGGGGACGTCAGAGTCCTCGGAGGACAAGGGCCTCAGAGATGGACACGGCTCCCACCCAGCCTGCTCCCACCGGAGAATACCCTAGGGTCCAGTTTAGACTAAAAGGGTTGTTTTTAGTGAAAATACAAGAATTCTGAATGAATCTTCAAGTTCACTGTGAATGTTCTGTGAAGATTTCCACAATGATGTGAACTTCTCCGTAGGTGATGGATTAAATGTTAACGTATTTTGAAGGTCACGAACTCCTGCAACAGGCCTTTCTCATCACGAATCTTTCCTGTCTGCCAAGACTTTAACTAGGGCCAGAGAGCCAGACAGAGAGTATTAGACAGTCCATTGCCTTAAAACCTAGGAAGTAAAAATTGTCTTTTGTGTTCATGCATTTGACAAGTCAGTGTGTGTGTGTGTGTGTGTGTGTGTGTGTGTGTGTGTGTGTGAGACCTTCTATACTGAGATTTACAACAAAGTGATCAAACTGGGGAGATTCTATAATTTTCCAGTTCTGGGAAATGGTGAATCTGCCATATTTTAAATAATGTGGCAACATCATGAAAGACAGTAGCCCTAAATTATTCAGGAGGCAAAACCTGCTGCGTATTCTACACGGACCCAGCGTGACCCAGAAGGAGCAGAGGGCCTTCTCTCTGGACTCTCCGAGTCCTGCTCCTGTTGCTGTGAGTGCCTCGGCAGAGTCACCCCGGACAGGTCAGCGCCTCGCGACACCCACGGCTGGGGCCCCGCAGCTGCGGGCCCAGGACGGTGCCCAGCGGGACCCCCGAGTTCCCACGTCCGCCTCGGGAGCGCCTGGCTCTCGCAGGCGCAGCAGCCCAGGGCCCTGCACAGGGCCTGGCTCCGGCTGGCGGCGGCTGTGGAGCCCGCAGGTGGCTCACCCCAAGCTGCCCGGGCCGCCCCACGCCCCTGCTGGAGTCCTGCTGGGCATGATTTGCCCCTGAACATGGTCAGTCATGTCCCGAAGGATAACCCAACTTCCATTAGGCTCTGACGAAGAAATGTCTACACAAAATACAGCCCTTCTGCGAACAAGTCCAAGTTAAAGTGGATGTTGTCTAAGAACAGGATAAAAAGCCAGTACATGCTGGATTATTCAGCAGGTTTTTAAAAAGTGGATTTGAACAAAATATTCATATGCAACTTAAAATGTGAACGGACTCCCAGATTGAATACGCTCAGAATGAAGTCTGCACCTCTTTCCAGAACAAGCATGTGTACGCTGGAGCTATAAAAGACGGGCAGCCCCTGCGCTTACGAGAGGGGCCGAGCTGAGGGGCAAGACGGGTGTGGGTCGTGCTCAGGCAGAAGGCTGCGAGCTGCCAGCTTCCCCCTTTCACAGAAAGAAAAGGTAGAACAGGAAACAAGCAAACGAGAGAAGACATCCCGGCTTCCGAGCACCCGGACATGCCGGCCCCAGCCCTCGGGAACTGTCACCTTCGCCCCGTGTGTGTGCCCCAGGACACACCCGCTCCTGGGCTGTGCTCACTTCCAGTCGTGCAAGGCTGGGACACAGTCGCTCGCACCTGGACACATTTCACAAATAGAGATTGTCGCTTACTCGCCCTGCCCTGGGCTGTGGGTGCTGGTGAGCTGGCCGTGGAGATGCTGCGTCCTGGCTCTTTGGTAGGTAAGTTTTTCACTGTGAATTAGTGAGTCGGGCAGTGGTGCAGACTTCTTAGGAATCTGTGCTCAAGAGGTTGACGAAAGAAGTCCTGTGTTCTTTCCAGCCTGGATTTCAAGTTATTAACAATAATAAAGGTTTCCACGTGCGTCTACTGCAGACTTTTGAACCCCCACGGCACCAGCACACAACTATGATAGTAATTATAGTTCTTCTTCCGCATCACGATGTTATACCGCAAATACGGACTCAGGTCTCATCTGAATCCTCCTCGGGCCCCAGCATGTCTAGCACGAGATGCTCAGGGCTCTTGTCTCCAGAGGGAGGGACAGTCCCCTCACTGCAGGGTAACCGAGCCCTACCAGCCCAAAGCAAAAACAAAGAGGGGAAAATATTCCCAGCTACTTCAAGTTTGTTCCAGAGAAAAGCTTACTAATATTGATAAGAAAAACAAGGTTATAGAGAGCTTATCATCAAACCAAACATTAGCAAGGACACTTGACACGTGGAAAGAGAAAAGTTGTTCATCCAAACTGACGCAAACGTGAGGTTTGATGGAAAAGAACATTAAAACTATTGTTACGAAGGCATTAACGAGGGCTCCAAAGTGAAGAAATGCAAGAGACAAAGCATCCTGGGAAACTCTCCGAAGAAATGACCACGGAGTGGACGGCGAGAGGCCCGTAGATGCAGAGCTCACCCAGGAGAAGGGTGGACGGTCAGAGCCGTCGGGGACACAGAGTCGCCGAACGGGAAGCTCTTCAGGGATCTGCCAGGTGACCCGAAAGGTCCGAGTATGTGAGTTATTAAAATCTCCTGGGGAGAAAGAAATGTAAGGAACTTCTGGCGTATAAGGTTTCAAATTTGACAAAAAGAAAAAAAAAAACAATGTGAAGATAAATATATCAAAGCAAATCCTAATAAAAAGGCACAAAAGAGATGAGAGATAAATCTTTGAAATAAGCAGGATTTGAGGGAATGCACTCCACACAAAGGATCAACAACACAGATAAAGAATATTTCTTATTTAAAATAATGCCTGGTGAGCAAAGTGTGAATCATGTTTTAAAAAGGAAAGAAAATTAAACCTGGAGTCTATTCACAAAGACAAAATTATTTTTCAAGAATACAGGCAAAATAAAGAGTTCTCAGATGTAACTGGCCAAAGGAATTTATCACCAGTGCATCTGATCTGTAGTAATGTTAAAAAAAAAAAAAGAAAAAGAAAACCTCATTTGCAAAGAAAATTAAATCACACCAGATGGAAATAGAGAACTAGACAAAGGAATAAAGATTAAAAAGAAACAGTGTGCTTACTGAGGAAGAGTGAATATTCTTAGAATTTAAACATTTTGAAGTGTAAGCAGCCATGACATACTAAGTGCACTGTGGAATTTACTAAGCATAAATAAGCAAATAAAAAATAATAGCATAAGGTCAGAAGAAAGGGAAAAGGCATTGTGGTTAGCCTCTAAAGCAGACTAAATGAATTTATCATTTGATGGAGGATTGTGTGAATATTTATTGAAAGAGGTAAAGATAATTAGCAGAGAATACAAATAAAATGTGATAAAATATGTTCACCTGACTCAAAGAAAAGAAGAGAGAAAATCTGGAACAAAAATTATAGAGAAAAGTATGATACAAATAGATAATGAAGCCAGGCGTGGTGGCTCACGCCTGTAATCCCAGCACTCGGGAGGCAGAGACAGGAGGATTTCTGAGTTCGAGGCTTGCCTGGGCTACATAGTGAGCTCAGGGCCAGCCTGAACTACAAAGCTAGACCCTGTCTCAAACAAACAAACAAACAAACAAAAAAACAAATAGATAATGAAATTTAAATAATTTATAGATACTTAGGTAATATATGTGATCATTTGTTCACATCAACTATAAATCATAGGCTTCTCTCAACTAAAAGATACTCAAGATGAAAGCAAGTGGCACAAGCTTGTAAACTCAGCACTGGGGAGGCTGAGGCAGGAGAATTGCTGTGAATTCAAGGCCAGCCTGGGCTACAGAGTGAAGTTAACTCTCAGTTAAGCCTGAATTACAGGGAGAAATTTTGCCACAATAAATAAATAAGTCAATAAAATCTTGAAGCAAAGCACATACCATCATGATCAAAAGGGGCTGCAGTGAAAAATCTCAGCAGGGAGAGGACAGCTCCGGGGAAGCCACACACATGCACACGCACCTATGCGTATACAAATATACACACCCAGACACACACACACATGCCGTGTGATTGAAGGCTGCGGCGAACGCTCGGGTCTGGACCCCCGGGACAGAGGGCCACGGCTACCTGGCCCCGCAGCCCTCCGCGCGCTCAGACACGCTCGCCCCACTTCCCTGGCGCCTCCTCTCCGCGGCCTCCAGTTGCGCCTCCGGGGCGTCTCGGGGCCCAGCTGCGTCCTCGGGGAAGAGCCCCCCCCACCCCCCCGCGGTGCGCGGCCCGTGTCCCGTGGGAGCGGCTCTCTCCCGGGACGGCGCTCACCGGGGCTCCGGCGCTTCCTCAGACCGCGGCGGGAGCGGGAGTCCACACGCGCGCGGAGCGACGCAGAGTCGTGCGAGGGCTTAATAACTATGCGTCCTTTATGAAAATAATTTGCTTGAAATTTAAATATTCACCATACAGCTTCACACATGCGTTTTCAAATATACAGATAAAAGTGATAACTAAACTCTGATTTCACTTTCAGCCAAATTATGATGTAACGGAAGCACAACGTCTTAATTATTGGTGAAAATGACGTGGCAATAAATCAACTCAAAGAAGAAATGGAACAGGTGCAAGGCAACATTTGGTAGAGATTTTGACCAGATAAAGTATTTGATGAACATACTTTCAGATTAACTGATCAATTAAAAGAAATAAGAAAACATAAAAATGACCGTGGTGGTTAGGGTGAATTGAAATTCACTTCGCAGGAAAGAGAGTTAAAAGGCGAGAGAGAGTTTGCGGTCTTGTCTGCGGAGATCAGAAGGACTGCGCGGCGCTTTAACCCCATTGAGGTAAAAATGTCTATGGAAACCATTTCAGAATATGCTATTTTATTACGATCTGTGCAAACGATTTAGCTCTTTGGAAAAACGAACAACCTAGCGTCCGAGAGCTGACGCTGTGCAAATGTGATCTGCGCGAGGCCCCCAGTGAGTCTCGGCCGTGCCCACCCGTGTGCGGACCCCGCACCGCGCCTCGGGCCGCAGCCTCCGGGCAGGGAGCCGACGCGGGACGGGCGCAGAGCCCGCGGTGCTCCAGCCGCCGGGGAGGCCAGGGCAGCAGCTGGCGAGGCGCAGGGGCAGCCGGGCACCGGGGGCACTGGCGGCTGTGAACGCCGGGCCAGGGCTGCAGCGCGGGACCCGGACGGGGCGCGCTGGGCCTTTGTACTGCCCGGAGCTGGGCCGCCGGGGTTTCCCGAGCTGCCAGGCTCAGCCCGTGACCCGTCTCGTCCCTCCAGACAGCACCAGGCCCCGGCGCGGGGCTGGGAAAGAGGCCCTTGTCCGAGAAGGGCTTTGGGGCGGACCCTTCCGGGCGGGATCCTGGACCTAATCGCGCTCTGAACCGTCAGGTCAGCCCACTCTGGGCACATGCACGAGCCAGCTGGTGTGTCGGGAGTTCGGCGGCCCGGGCCGTGCACGCTGCGGGGAGAAGGCCCCGTCTCCTCCGGTCCCGGGAAGAGGACCGTTATCAAGAATGCGGCCCGGCATTTCCGCCTCACTCCCTGCCTGGCGGCTACTTTTCTTCTCCAGACTCCAGCGGAGTTGCGCTATTACTTTCTGCCTAGTGTGTCTTCCCTTTCTTTTCCTGGGGTAAAGCATTTCTAATTGCAAAACCATCTTCTGTGGCTCTGAAGGTCTCGATAATAGATTCTTCAGCTGCAAACTTGCTCAGAGCCGGGTGAATGGCATGGGGCTGGGAAGGGGCCATCGGGAAGCTCTTCACGCAGCAGCTGCTGCTGCCAGCTCGGTCACAGCCAGACACAGCGCAGCCCGAAGCAGTGCTCATGGGGAAGAGTCTCCCCGACGTGGAGTGGATCGGAGGCTCCCAGGAAGTGAGCTGCGTGTGACCGAATGAAGGGAACAGTGGAGGAGCACCGAGCACCGAGCACCGAGCACCGAGCACCAAGCATGGAGTACGGAGCACTGAGCACCGAGCACGGAGCATGGAGCACAGAGCACCGAGCACTGAGCACGGAGCATGGAGCACAGAGCACCGAGCACCGAGCTCCGAGCACCGCGGGTGGGGGGGAAGAGCTGCCAGGGTTAGGGCGCCGCGGGGGTCCCAGCGCCTGGGACTGCGGCCCAGAGAGCTTCCCTGGGGAGAAACCGCAGGGCCAGGGCAAAGGAAGAAACAGGACACCAGGGAAGAAAAAACGTAGCATTGTTGTCGGAGAAGTTATATTTGAATATTCAGTTAAATAAAACCAGTTATACTTTCCTACCTTAAAAAGTTAAATAAGCAAAGTCTGCAGCTATATTGTAAAGAATGTTTCTGTTGTTGCCGGGAGAAGTTGCTCGCCCTGGTGACGGCCGTCGCTTCTGCGGCTCACGCTGGCGTGTGGGGCGCCAGGCTCTCACGCTGCGACCCTCCGAGCCTCCCCGTCCGCGTGCGTCCCCCCAAGGACGGCGCCCCCGGGAAACGCGCCGCTTCGAGTGACTCAGATCGGAGGCCGGCACCGCGGAGGACCCCACTGCTGTCGAATGAGACGCGCTACAAGATGTCAGGGTCCGGAGCGCTCCTTCCGCGCACTAACACGATTAAAGGGGCCGAAACCCACCTGCATGTTACACACGGACCTCAGTGCGCACGTGGGACCCCGGCGACGGGCACGCGCGGACTTCACGTGGCCCAGAGGACTGTGCACGGGATCCACGCGCTGGGCCACGCTGCTGTCCACGGGAGGGACGGGGAGGAGCAGCCTCCGCCTCTCCCGGTTAGGAGGACACTGGGCACCTCCCTCCCTCCGCGGGGTGGCGGCCCCGGGGCCGTGGTGGGGGTGAACGGGCTCCATGCCGCCTGGCTCCCGCGGGAACGACGCCAAGGACTCTCGTCTGCCCGGGCCGGGCGTCGCGCTCCATTTCTGTGGCTGTGGAAGCCACACTCTGACGGGCTCCATAAACTTTTGGAGGAACCTGCAGAATGTGAATCCGGGAACGAGTGAGCATGGACGAGCACTGTCCCGGGAGAGCTCGGCTCACGCGCCTCACTCCTCGGCCCCGCGACCCGCTCGGATCGTCTTCCCCGTGTTATCGGAGCCCACGATGCGGACAGGGAGGCGGCTCCGTAACAGACCAGGCTGCTGCGCTGTCAGCCTCACCCCACGGCTCGCCCCGCGGGGAACACACGGACAGAGGCCCCTGCGCAGGCCGGGCCGGACCCTGCAGAGCCCACACGGCCGTCGGGTTTAGACTGAGACTGACGGTGACCACAAAGTACAGAAAACACAGCGTCACGCTCTTGTGAGCAGGAAGCCCGGGGAGGGATCTTCCGCGAGTGGGAAAGGGCCCAAGAAATGAAGAGAGGGACGGAGGGAGGGAAGGAAGGGGGTAAAAGAAAGAATGAAGACGGATTACGTTCATGCCCAGCTCCCCACTAGGAATGGAATTGTTATAGACTGCAAATGTGCTTTAATAAAAGTTGTAATTAAAAATAAATCAACAAAACAAAGTTAGGTAGATGTAGGAAAACTGTAAATAAAAATGACACAATCAGTCCCCCTCTTTCCTTGGTATTTAGGGACTGGGCAAAGGAGGAAAAGTACAGCTACAGACGCAGCTACTTCTCAAAGACACTTCGGAAAAGGCCACACCATGGACTGTCACCCGTGAAAGAGAGGACTGGCCCACGGCGTGAGGCCTCTCCCGACGCTACAGATGGAAGCTGAAGCCGAATTTAATTAAGAAATTTACATAAGTCCACAGCTTCGAACTGCTGCCGTGTGGCGTTTCCCCGGGTTTTAGTGACAGCGTCCCTTGGGCTCCCTGGAGACCTGCCTCTTCACGGGCTTGTGACGCCTGCGACACCGAACGGCTGGCGCCCAGCGAGGGTGCAGCAGGGGCGCCGCCTTCCGCGTGGCTCTCAGCGGCCGTGCGCGGCGCTCGGTGGTGCCCTCTCCCGCGGCTGACAAACCAGAGTCGGAGCCGTGCGTCTGTCCGAGAGCAGGCCCAGCCGAGCGGGCGCTGCGGACGCATGGGCAGGGTGTTCTGGGTCAGGCGGAGAGCACTCCTGGCCTTACTATTAAACACAGCCCACTCTACTAAAGAGAAGAGGAAAATAATTTTTTTAAATACCAAAAATGGACCACAGAAGCTCTAAGATTTGATACGATCCTGTTTGTTGACTCTCAGCACCGTTTCCTGTTCAACGGGGTCCCTGATCAGAAAGTCCTTGCCTGTCCCTGTGACTTCCAGACATTTGCCTATTTTATCTTCCAGCAGATTTGTTTTAACACTTAGGTCTTTGTTCCATTCTGACTTTGGTTTACTGCACAGTGAGAAACATGGGTCTATAATCCATGTTGTGCATGAGACAGCAGTCACTTTTCTTGACACTACTTGTTAGAGAGGATGTCTCTCCCCCACAGTGTCATTTAGGACTCCCTGAAAAGTTTAGATAATTGTATGTGCTGGGGTGATTTCTAGCTGCTCCGCTCTGATCCTCCAGTCTGTCTCTGTGCCATGCCATGCTGTTTTTACCACAGTAACTTTGCAATATGCTTTCAACTCCAGAAATGCAATACATTCTGCTTTCCTCTGTGACCGAGGATCACTTCTCTCCTTTGTCTCTTCTGGTCCATGTAAAGTTTGTAACTTTTTTCCCTGGCTCTGTGATGAATGATACTGATGTTTTTATTGGGACTACATTAAACCTTTGTATAAGTTTTGAAATTTTGATTGTATTGGTTTTGTCCATCAGGAGTGGAACAGAGTGAAAAGGCAACGTACAGAATGGGAAAAATAGTCCCGAGCTGCTCCTCAGACAGAAAACTGGCATCTAGGACAGACGCAGAACTCACAGAGATTCGCTCCCTCCAAAGAAGAGACCCAATAAAAAATTAGGCAAATGGCCGGGCGTGGTGGCTCATGCCTGTCATCCCAGCACTCGGGAGGCAGAGGCAGGAGGACTGCTGAGTTCCAGGCTTGCCTGGGCTGCCTAGTGAGCTCAGGGCCAGCCTGAACTACAAAGCGAGACCCTGTCTCAAAAAAAAACACCTGAAGACTGTTCAGCATCACCATTCGTTACATGAATACAAATTAAAAACAACACTGAGATTTCGTCACACCCGGAAAGTCTGGCCACGCCTCGGTCGCTTGCTCTGCCAGTGAGCCACGCACTTCAGAGGAGAAAACGCTCGTGTTGCTCAGTTTTCAAGGCTCCAGTCCACAGTCAGCGGGCTCCGTGGCACGGCGTGGGGCTGGCCGAGGAGGAGCGGCGCCCGGGACGGAAACAGAGATCCAGGGAGGCTCTGGGAAGAGACGGGCCAGACCCACCCACCGCGACGGCCTCCAGCGGGACCCGCCTCCTCCCGGCCGTCAGCTGTGAGCTCCGCAGCCCGGGCCCCTCCGCAGCCCGGCGCGGGCGTCCCCGAGGCTCTGGGCAGTCAGGTAGGAGCCGTGACAGACCATCGGCAGAACACCCGCGCCGGCCAGGCTGAGGGAAACAGGCCCGTGTGCGCTGCCGCTGGGGGTCAGCCGTGTGGAGAGGCCTCAGGGAACTGAAGGGGAGGGTCCGTCTGCCTCGGCCGCTCTCTGAGGGCGGCAGACGTCACGCCACGTGACCCAGGCGTGGACCTCAGCGCAGGGACGCTGTGTCCACGCCAGGTGGGCAGGGGACGGAGATGTGTGTTCATGCGCAGTGAAGCCCTCCACGGCCACGGTGAAGCCAGCCAGGGTCACCGGTAGGAACACGGCACTTTGAGAGCTTCACGTTAAGTGAAATATCGGGCACACCAGTTTCAATGCTGTTTCTCTTATGTGAGAAACCAAATTACACATAAAAAGCGAAGTAAGAGAGATAACAGGAAGTGGGGAGATGGCTCCTTCTCAGACGGGAAGGGAAATAAGAGGTGGAGAGACCGGGAGGGGAGGGAGGAGGCCAGAGAAGGATGAGGCGGTCCGTCCAGGCACCGGCACCGCACGAGCAGGCGCAGCATAGCCGGCACGGTGGGGTCCTGGCTGTGGTCCTAATCTTACAAGAGGAATACGCCTGGGGCATTGTGTGCTATTTACACCATAAATTCTCAGCATTGCATTGTATTCATTGTAATCCACATTAACAAATGACATGAATTCATTCATCACAAGCTTCCAGGCAGAGCTGCAGAAGTCAGTGCTGGTGACGCACAAGTCAGACGCCCCGCAGGCCTGGGAGCTGCGTCCTTACCGGTATCTCCATTACTGCTCACCCCAAAGACCAGTCTTCGTCTTTAGGAAGCACCTCTGTGCTTGATTTGCCTTGTTTTCCAGAGTGTAGCTCAGCTGTGTGCTGCCTGGCAGCAGGACCCTAACTACGGCAGATTTGTGCTGTTCATTTCTAACTGCTTTACACACAAACTCTTCTAACTTGAAAAGTTGCTCCCTTGAAATAAAGATCTGTGCACAGTGCTTCCCCCACGGGGGCGGGACTTAGCCGGTGAAAGCGAGCAGGTGTTTGTGCGGAGCTCGGGGCCGTCTTACTTCCCTTCCACATTGTGCTTTAAGTCTGGACACGGGGTCGCACTAAGCCTTTAAGTGGTTGCGAGGTGTCAGGACACCCAATCCCCCTGCCCGCCGTGTGAGCACCCACTGTAAGAAATGGAGAAAAAGACCTTTCCACCTAAATATCACCAGTGGGATGCCAACCCTTTCCAAATGTCTGGGTCAATATCAAACATGCCCAATTCATGTTCACCGGCAAAGTGAAATAACTGCTTTTTTAAGTGTCTGCTTGTCAAATGGAACCAACGTTGTTAAACTTTTGTTGTTCCTCTGTGGATACACATAGGAGGGAGTTTGTTAGTTTTCTACGGATTTTTCTCGTGTTACCCCTTTCATTATCCGCTGTTCCAGGTCTGAAATCCAGCTGCGCAGGGGACAGTGGGCAGGAGCTGGGCTGGGAACCCAGGGCTGCCGGCAGTGCCAGGAGAGCTGGGCGCTGCTGTCCGTGGTGCTGGCGGGAGGAGCCGGGCCGGGCCCGGGAGAGCTGGGCGCTGCTGTCCGTGGTGCTGGCGGGAGGAGCCGGGCCGGGCCCGGGAGAGCTGGGCGCTGCTGTCCATGGTGCTGGCGGGAGGAGCCGGGCCGGGCCCGGGAGAGCTGGGCGCTGCTGTCCATGGTGCTGGCGGGAGGAGCCGGGCCGGGCCCGGGAGAGCTGGGCTCTGCTGTCCGTGGTGCTGGCGGGAGGAGCCGGTCCGGTCCGGCAGGGGGATTGCAGGAGGGAATGGAACAGGGTGAGACGACTTTTCTGAGGAACGAGGCGGCTGGCAGTTCTGCAGGGAATCGGGGGTTGCACGGTTCGAACTCCAGGCAGGAGTCTGAATCTGAGGAACCCAATCGGGACTGTCACCACGGACAGCTGGGCGCACCTCGTGAAGTTCCAAAGATAAATGAGCAACAGCTAGACAGCCCGAGGACTGCTGACAGGCAGGTGGGTGACGTGGAAGGAGGTGCCCGCTCCGGGCTGGCTCCCAAAGCTGGCCGGACGCAGCGGGAAGACGGCGCCAGGCGGGGCTGAGAGAGAGCGCTTGAGGCCCGGCTGCTGGCCTGACAGCCTGGTTCTGGGGAGCCGACCTGCTGGGTTTCCTTGAAGCAGAACCTGGAGAGACCGTTCAGAAGACGCAAGGGGCGATGGCGCTGCTGCATCTGAAGAAAAGAGAGAACTCGGCTGGCGCTGGGCAGGAGGAGCACAGATCCTCTCTCGATTATTTTATACCTGATTTCTTGATCAAAACAGATGTAAACAAAGACACATGCTTAGATGGAAATATGTACACAGACACTTATTTATATAATTACGAGGGATGGTGCGATCGTCAACTGGGATGTGTGAACTTCACTAGGGCCCCGTCAGTGAGCAGCTCTGGCTGTGCCGCGGGTGACTCACAAGTACGTGAGAAACCTGAGGGGAGACCCACCCCGATGCGTGTGGTACGGACCTACCAACAGGCAGGGTTTGCTTATGTCGTATCACCTTCGCATTTTTCAAATGCTTGAAGTATAGATGTCTACCTTCCCGCTTGTTCTCTTGAAAAGCAGACACATGAGTGCTGTGGACTGTGGCCAAGTAGACCTAACCCGGCAGAGCTCGAGGGTGCTTCCTGCCAGGCAGATTGAACTGGGTTTGTTAGCTGGGCCCGGACCCTGCCCAGTGGCCAGGCTGGCAACTTCATGGCCAACCAGCTCGGAGAAGGGCCCTCGGCCTGCTGGGGCTCAAGCTCAGGGACACAGCAGACCACAGCCTGAGGACACCAGGAGAACCAGCTCCGGTTCTTGCCAGTGGGGAGAGGGGAACAAACCAGACAAAGTCCTACCCACCCCCAAGAAAAGGCTGTCAGAGCCTCTGTGTTACGCGAAGGGCTCTTGTGTTCTTAAACTGAATGAATTAAAAGTGACTGCAGAATGTGACACACATCCGCTTTACTGCATCCAGCAGAAGACAAAAGGATTACACAGAAATAACCAGCACCATCAAATGAGCAGAAGAAGTGTCCATCTCTGAGTGACCTTTTTTTCATATTTTTGGTTTAACAAACCTTAGCAAGACCAAGATACCAGCAAGACTGGTATTCTAGTCACTTTCTCCTTACTGGGACAAAATACTAGATATTCAAAACTTACAGGAAGAGTATTTTGGCTCATTATTTTAGAGGGTTCACTTCTTGGCTTGCTGGTTCTAAAGCCAAAGCATCATGGTGGACAAACAGGGCCCAGGAACGTGGCTCATTGATGCCAGGCAGCTTTGGGGATGAAAGGTAAGAGCCGAGGGCCGGAACACAGCCCCAGGTCACACCCTTGGCGTGAGCGCCTCCAGCCAGGCCCTGCCTCCTACGGCACGTGTGGATTCGTCCACTGAGAGGAATAGTGCGCTGTGGCCCAGCCACGTCCCAGCAGCCCCGCCTCTGCGTCCAGGAGCCCCGGACGCGCCCACCCCCGGCGGCAGGGAAGCAGCCCCTCCCCGACCCGGCTCCTCCGGTCAGCACCGCGGACAGCAGCGCTCAGCTCTTCCCGGAGGCAGCCGCTTCCACCCAGGAGCCCTGCGGGGAGGGGCCGGCCTAGCCCGAGGCCCTACGGGGCCCCGTAGCCTCTGTCTTCAGTCTGCTCTCTCTCTCCATCACCCTCTTGCGCGGGCTCCTGCTCTTCTCCGAGGAGGCCACGGTCATGTCAGCCCACGCCAGGGGCCACACTTCCCATTCCTCTCTCCCCAGGAACTGCGTGCGAGGACAGTCCCACCCAGACTGTCCGCCGGGGGAGGGGACCCAGCCCTGAAGTTTCCGGACACGGTCGGACTCACCCCACCAACCAGAGTCATCCGACCGTCGTCAGGAAGAAATGCAATAATCAAAAGGAAAACACGTTTTTGTTTGAAGAGAGTTTCTGTACCAGGGGATGTTGCTGATTCGCAGCAGACAGTCAGCAGCGTGTAGCATGATCCTTCAAGCCAGAAGAAGAGACGCAGGAGCGGGACGGTGCCGCTGGGACCGAGCCCCGCAGACAGCGCTCTAATTAAGTTGGATCGATGCGCCGCGGAAGAGCTCGGGCGGAGATCAGCCCGTGCCCCTGAGGAAGCGGGAGCAGCCTCCCCTTTCTCCAAGGCCTTATCTTAATAATTCTAAAGTATTTTTATATTTCAGCCCTTGATTTCTAAAGAAAATCAATCTGTGAAACTCAAGCTCTCTACTTGGAAACTAGAGAACATTTATTACAGATAAACTTTACATGGCATCGGTTTCTTTTTCTCCACATCATGTCTTGTGCATCCTTCATATCTGAAGCCGTCTTCTGCTTGTTCCCCGGGGATTCTGCGGTCCCACCCTTGACTGCGTGGGTGGAGACACACCAGCTTCACACCCCCTCACAACTACAATGCGCAAGTGCCGCAGCATCGCATCAGTTAAATACACACACTCTTGGACTTAGTCCTCCTTGTGACACGAAGGCAGCCACCCTCCCAGCGCATAAGGGGCAGAGAGCGGCCCGGAGACACCTCCGACAAACGCCATTGCAGGGAGCAATACATACTTGGGCTGTGCAGTCCCAGCAGCGTCTTCACGAGAAACTCGGAGGAAGTGGTTCTAAAAGTCCTCACAGGCAGACAACGTGCAATTCGTAGGCATCACCTTTCTTACGTAAATAAAATATGTTAGATTTATGGTTCGAGCACAGTGGATAAAATTCAGTGTTTATCCTGTCAGCACCTGGAAACCAAGAACAAAGGAGAAAAGAAAACTCAGCTCTATTTTCGTAACAGTAGAGAAGCTGACACCCCCTTGTGCACGCGTGAAAGGGAGGTGGCTCCGGAGGAGGACCCCGGGAGGCCCGGAGGGGAGCGAGTGTCAGAGACAGCAGCGGCGTGGGGGGAGGAGCAGTGGAATTTATTTCTCCATTATTCATTATTTATTATTTCTCCTATTATTATCATTATTTCTCCTATTAATCAGAGCAGTTTGGACATATGTCAGCTATGTGGTGATCCAAAGACTATAACTGCGAACATTCACATATGCCATGTGCTATAGAGGGCTTCTCTTGGTAGCGTGTTTTAAAACCATAAGACATATAACCAGGAAAACATAAACTACATTATACCATCAGATAAAGTAACAGTGTTGAGGTTATTATTGACGTCAGTAATATGTAAGTAAAATATTGTCTTTTTACAGTAATACATTTTCATAAAAATATCATAAACCAGCTAGGAACAAAACATTAATTCAGAAGAGTTGAGCTTGTACTTCTTAGGAACAAAAAGCCACATTTCTCGTCAGGTAATGTGATCCTGTCAATTAATTTCAAACACGACCATTAGAGAGGCGAGTGCCTGTGCGAGCAGGAAGGGCGCTGTCTCCCTGGGCCACTCTGCCCACCATGCAGCAGAAATCTCAGAGAGAAACTACCCCGGGCCTGGCATGAGGAGCCATCCTGGGTGCACAGCCCGTGGCATTCCTAAGAGTGCACATTACGGCAATGCCCAGGGCGGGCAGTTTTTCAACTGTCTAAACCAATAAAAACCAAGCTCACTTGCGAACACGACCACGTTAAGAGCTACTTACGACAGCGCTACCTGCAGTAGCACAGTCTCCTCCGCCTCGGACCTCCCTGGCAGGGGCAGGGCCGGGACAGCTCCTTACGCAGCCCTGAGGACGCCCCACAGCAAGACCCCGCCGGGATAGCACCTGCAGGAGGAGCTGTCAGAGAACACCGCACGGCACACGCGTATCACTCTCATTACAGGACAGAGGGGAGTGTACTGTGTCTGGCTGTGCTGTTCTCTGAGTCACAACAAGAAGAATATATAAAAATGGGTTATTTGTGCCGCAGAACCTTTGGCTGGAAAATGAACCTTTTAAACTTTTGAACCACGAGAAGCTGGCCTAGCATTAACCTGTATTAAGAAAACGGTGGGTGTGAGCTGGCAGCTGCCTCTCGCGGCTGCGCTGGGCGGAGGGGCAGTTCCGGGGCAGGTTCGGCTGCGGAGCCCGCGCTGTCAGAACGATTCCGTCCTCGGATGCTCCAGACCGCGCCACCCCCTACCTGCCCCGTAGCGCGGGTCGTCGAAGTGGAGCTCTGACGTCATGCTGATGTCATGAGGAACCTCGGGGCGCAGTGAAACCAGGAACCGTCAGACAAAATCCGTCTAACCGCATGAGAACTCCATCCGACGCGCTCGCCACAGAAAGGTGGTCCTCTCGAGGTGAGACGCTCTGGTCCCCAGACCCGCATCGAGCCTCCTGCAGCCAGAGAGGGAAGGAGCAGAAGCATCAGCGGTTCAAAGCGGGGTGCAGCTCGCAGCAGGAAACGAAGCTGGACGGCAGCACACGAAGCCGACCAGTCCACTGCCCTCGTCGGATAACTGCACATGCTAATTATAAAGGTCTTGAAATAGCTAAAGAAAAATATCATTCCTAAGCCACCACTCGTTTAGGAATGTCCAATGAAAGTAATACCCAGTAGAAATTAATTCTAGTAAAAGTAGTATGAAACAATCACACATTGTAAGGTCAGAAAACGAGGATATATATATTTTTTCATAAGTTATGCAACAAATACTTCTGAAATGAAAATATATTTTAAATCCACAATGTTAAAATACTCTCCTTACATGTATAACTATAATTGTAATTGACATAATCTTTTCTTTTGAGTAGTCAGTAATTTTCACTATCAGAAGTAAAAATTTGAATGATAACTTTACATTTGTATCTGTGAAAATCCAATTGTGATGTTCAAATATTATAAAGGTCTTGAAATAGTTTTACACGTGCAGAAAGCATATTAGGTCTTTAAAAGTCAACTATATACTCTAGTTGTAGAGCAGACATGAACAACTTTTCATACAGATGTCTGATTCTGGCTATTTCCTTTGTGTAATCTGCTTACATATTTGGCCCATCTATTCTGTTCGATTTCAAAGTGCTGAATTTTAAGCTTTTTGCATGTTTCAGTTAATATTCCATTTTGTAATAGCTATTTCTCAAAAATTTTCTTCAGTCTGCAGCTTATATTTTTATTCTGACAGTGCCTTTGGTGCATTTATTTTAATTTCAATGAAGTTCGTCTCATCTATTATTTATTTTATCGGTCTGACTCTTTGCTGCTCTTAGAACGTGATCAAACGATCTCAAGTCCTGCAAGTTTTCTCCTGCACTACCGTCCAAGACTCCACAGCTCGCTCCAGCATTTAGAATCCTGGTGTATTTCTAGATAAATGTCCTGCAAGTCCAAGGTCCAGGTCTTGCCTCATTCGCGTGAGTGTGGATATGGTTGGAAAGCTTGTTGTTTGCTGATGAAGTGGCCTCTGCTCCTCTGATGGGGCGAGACCCTCTGAGCCGTGCGAGTTCGCTTCCGGGAGACAGTATCTCACCGATGCTGTGGTTTCTCCTTCACAAAACCTGGCTGTCGTGTGACTGCAGGTTCCTAGCGAGTCTGGAAGCCGGGCAGGGTCAGCCGGTCCTCCGACGCGGGTCTTTTCACCAACTGTACCCCCAGTCTGAGTCTTCTATCCTCGCAGACCAACCAGTGCCAGTTTCTCGGCATCCACAAGGAGCTAGTGGGGACTGCACTGCCGTTGCCCTGAAGCCAAAAGTGAACAACAGAAGGGCTGAGACCTCATGTCCGTCGTGTTTCTAACCATGATATGGGATGTTTACCCGTTGACTTATTTCCTTGAGTTCTTCTGCCAGGGCTTTGCCACTTGAATCTCGTAAACCTGGCACCAATTCAGTAGACTTATAGTCAAAGATTTCTTTTTAGGAGGTGCTCCTATAAAGCACATCATGTTTTTACTTAGAAATCCCACTCTATAATTGCTAGTTGGAGAACAACCCATTTGTGTGAGCTTTGGATCTTGTAAGTTTGCTGTAGTTGCTTATTGGCTCTGGCAATTCTGTTTTTACTGCTGTTCTTTCAAATTTTCTACACAGACAAATATGTTGCACACAAAGAGAGACAGTTCATTCCTTCTGTGCCTATTTTCTGCTCCTGTTTTGTTTTAATTATTACTAAGGCTCCCATTCAGACACTTTAAAGAACTATTTAGAGGTGATATCTTTGACTTGTCTCTGAGCAAGAAGGTTTTACTTTTTGCAAAGTCCTTATTTACACTTGATTTTATTTTTAACCCATAATTGGGCACAGAAGCATCTTAGCCCTCCTGCTGCCCTGGGCTGGGCGCTGGACACGTTCTGGTATCCGTGCTGACCCTCACTGGCACACATTCCACAAGTGGTCTTTGCGTTCACCTGGCACTTTGTAACAGTACGGATCAGGCTTTTGAAGAAATGCTAAAAATGCCTTAGAACATCCATGCATGTTCTACATACACAGATATTATAAGGAGAAATTAAAAAAAAATAAAATTGGCTCTTCTGTGGAACTATTTAATACATTGGTTCATATCCAGGGTCTTCATAATGCTGGTAACACACAGCCGCACACATGCCATGTAACCTGATTTTATAAATATCTGAAAACCTCAAACATTCAAGTACTGTAAGGTTTAAATTGAGCAAAGAATGTCAATTAATGTCAACTTTATAACAAGAATTGCATAACAGGAATATTTTAATGATAAAAATTGCTCTGGTATAATTGATTCTATGAGAGCAAATACTCTAACTAGGAATTACAATATTTATTATGTATTTATAATAAAAAATCTGTGATACACCTAATATTGAATGATTCCTTAACTCAACTAAGAATGTCAGCTTAATAAAAATCCAAAATAAAAAGTTTCCAGCACAAATTCAATCTCTGGCAAGTAGTAGACATTTGAGAAGTATTTGGATGAGAAATAAATTAATTACCAGAGTGACGGAGCATTCTTATTAAGGTACTAGCCCAAACGACCTAACACCCCAGAGATAAATGGTATTTTAACTTTCAGCAAAAAGGGTAGGTTGAAGTTAAAATCTAGTGTAAACAACAGACATTAGTAGTCATCATTACCATTATTTGCACCCTTAAAATAATGCGGAACTAATGCCGGGCCTGGTGGCTCATGTCTATAATCCTAGTACTCGGGAGGCAGAGGCAGGAGGATTGCTGAGTTTGAGACTTGCCTGGGCTACACAGTGAGCTCAGAGCCAGCCTCAGCTACAAAGTGAGACCCTGTCTCAAAAAAAAATTATTTGGAACCCCCTTCAAAAAACCCTGACTAACAGACTACTACAATTGTTCACAGATTTCAATAATCATGAAAAAATGTAATCATGAAAAAAATATCAGTAGATCAGATACTAACCAAATAGAATTTTTTTCTGAAGAAGAAAATTGAAACTATTTGTGGAAATCTAAAACCCAGTTAATAGGAAACAGTGACATCAGTATGAATCTACTTAAAAACTAGATTATAACGATAGGGACACGTTCA
Organism: Thryonomys swinderianus; assembly: GCA_004025085.1. Lineage (NCBI taxonomy): Eukaryota > Metazoa > Chordata > Mammalia > Rodentia > Thryonomyidae > Thryonomys > Thryonomys swinderianus. The sequence goes on from PVIC010017137.1 coordinate 19,564, forward strand.
GATCCCTGAAGAGAGCTCTTCGCGGGAAGCATCCAGGACGCCTGGGGGTCGTCTCTGAAGGACACGCCGGCCCGGCCCGTCTTCCCGCCTGCCGTGGACAAGGCCCTGAGCGGCCCCTGCTGCAGCCCCGTCCTGCCGGGAACCGAGGGCTCGGACCACCCGAGCCGCACTCCGCCATCTGGCTAAAGGCTGTTTTCTGCCTTCGCCCAGGTGAGCGTTCCTGCTGAGCCAGACTTCTCCGGCTTCTGTGTGGCCCAGGCGCGCGCGAGCCGGAGCCGGGAGAAGCAGGGCCCCCACCCCGCAGCCGTGGGAGGAAGCGTCCTCTGGGCTGCGCGGCTGCTCTTGACTTGGGTTTCAGCTGCCTCGGAACCGTAGACACCGTAGACATGGAAGAGACAGCCTTTGAATGAAACGAAAACATAAAACAACGCAAGATTTGCAACGTCCCTAGAGGTGACTCTGTCCCTCTGCAGCGCACGTAACACCCATGAAATCATAAAACATAAAAGGCCCTGTTTGAAATAAGCTCGGAGAGGATCGCCTGGCCTGGCGCCGGCATGTTGGTCGGGGCCGTTCTCAGCCCCCCTGGGAGAGCGCCCCTGTGCCCGGACACACACGCTGCCCTGCGAAAGGAGCGGCACAAGAAAGGAGCCGGGCACTCAGATGCCAGCACAGAGCCAGGCGGAAGACGCCAAGTTAAAGATGAAGGGTTCGGCTTCTGGTTCAATGAAGACCCCGACAGTGGGTGGCTTCTGTGTCTCCCTGCACATACGGAGAACGGGGAAGGAATGAAAAGCAATTGTATTGTACAATTCGATGAATTTTAGCAACATCAACTAATCTTGCATTTTCAGAACTGCACTATCAAGAACAACCAGTGAAGTCCGCGCATTTTAGAGACCTGGGGAAGGCACACGGGGCGGGGCTCAGCGGCCTTGACTCCCTGGGAGCCGGGCGGGGCCCCCTGCGTGCAGGGTGGGCGGCGGGACCCTGCGGGAGGGCCGGGCACCGATGCCAGCTCGCTCAGGCCCTGCCAGCCTCCGCCCAGCGCCTGTGGCTCTCCTCAGAGAAAGCCGGGCCGCAGCTGAGCCCAGGACGCCGACCGAGGGGAGGCCCAGGTCTGATGAGATGGAATCAGAAGAGGAGAAAAGCGACTTATCACCTTTCAGGTGTCCTCAAAAGTCTGTTTTTAGATTCCAGATCAAAATGCTGCATAGGAAGGTAATTTAAGAAAATTAATTATTTCAATTTGATTAAAATAATTTATTATTATACTTCTTGTGTATCATAACAACTTATGTCCAGACACATTTCATACTTCATATTGTTTCTTTATGATATCTTTTCCACATGCAATGAACAGTACTTTTCCCTTTTAATTTCTACTTAATCTTTCTAGTTAAGCTGTTGTTTCACATATTAATTTTTATTGAACTCTAATCACAAAAGCCTTTGATATGATGCATTACACTTAAAATTAATTTAGTTAGAATTATAAAAACATTATGCCAGGAATATCTACCAATAGTTATGTATTACTCTTCTAATAAGAACCCTGGTTCCCACGTGTTTCATTTTGGGGGGATTAGTTTTCAAGTTTGACTAACTCTACAAATAAATAAGCTGTTGCTACTGTCTTGATGTGTCGCCATCTTGGTAGGGGCCGCCTCTGTATCTTCTGGTCTGCTTTCCTGGAACCCAAAATTTCTTCAAGAGCTTAGTTTTAACAAAAAAAAAAGAAAGAAAGAAAGAAAGAAAGAAAGAAAGAAAGAAAGAAAGAAAGAAAGAAAGAAAGAAAGAAAGAAAGAAAGAAAGAAAGAAAGAAAGAAAGACAGTGCTTACTTTATTAAATTAATTTAACCCTTCTTTTTTATTTTACATCCAATTATTTTTCATGACCGAGAAGTCACCTGTTTCCATCACTGCGGACGAAATGACGAGACAGTGTTTTGCAAACGCCACGCGCGCCCCTGCCCGCGGCCCGCTGCTCCCCGCCCGGGACACAGGCCTGCCGGGGCCCTCGCCCCGGCCCCGCTGCTCCCCGCCCGCAGCGCTCACAGGCTTGCGGACGGCTGCTCAGGAGGGGCCCAAGCAGGGCTCACCGCGGGCCCTCGTCCAGGAGCAAGAGCAGCCTGGGCACCGGGCACCGGGCACGCGGAGCACCAGGCCGGCCGCACAGAGCGCAGACTCGAGGCGGGCCCTCGCGGCCTCCAGCCGACCCAGCCTCCACGGGGCAGCGGGGCCGCCGTCCACCGCGGGCACTCAGGCCTGGAAAGCCGGCACCCTCTCCCCGCGCTCCCCGGGGGTGCCTGCGCCCGCCGCATGGTAACGCGGTGCCCGTGCAGGGCGAAGCCCAGTCCCCGTCCCAGCATGAGGGAGGGAGGCGCGGGCCGGCCAGCAAGCGGACCGCGCTCTGGCGTCCGGTGTCTCCCCAGGATCTCCAGGCACGGCCGGCCCGAGCCTCTCCCTGCGCCTCGGTGAGCGGCCGAGTCTGAGCACAGGCGTCTCCCGCTCAGAGGGCCCGGCCGGGGGTCCTGGGCCCACCGACCCCCGAGCAGCCTCCCCGCCCTGGGCGAGCAGCGCGGCCGGGCTGAGGCCCAGCAGGGGTGTCCGAGCGCGATGTCCCGGGGCTGCCGGGCGTCCCGCGCCGGTACCTGAAACTCTCGTCTCGGCTTGGTAGGCAGAGAAACTCTTCTTGGGCTACGTACGTCACAGAGGATTGTTTTTATCCATGATTATATTTCTCTCTTTCAAAAGGAAAATTAGAAATTAATGGTCCAAGGCTGAGCTTTAGATGACAACATTTGGGACACTGAGATCCTTCTTGAAAACATGATTTATTTATTTTTTTCTCAAAGTAAATTCTAGGAAACCAGGAGTCCTTGATGATGCTAAGAATAGCAGCGACAAGCCTGGCTTTGCTTCTGAAGCACGTCCTCGGAACTCCTGGTCTCAGGCGTGTGATTTCATGACACCTTTGCATGTTCTGATCTGGCCACACCTTGTGGCGTGTAATTATTTTTGCCCTATTTTTGGCTTTTCCACATCCTGCTCCAAAACAAACCTTCATAATACACTTTCATCATCTTAGGGGTTAAAAGGCAGCGATCAAATCTTTTATCCATTATTAATGTATAAAGCTCAATATTTGCAATTTGATGAAAACAAAAGAATGTCTGAAGAGGAAGTTTGGGGACATTAACTTTTTTTTTTTTGGAGACAGTGTCTCGCTTTGTAGTTCAGGCTGGCCCTGAGCTCCCTGTGTAGCCCAGGCAAGCCTGGAACTCAGCAATCCTCCTGCCTCTGCCTCTGCCTCCCGAGTGCTGGGATGACAGGCGTGAGCCACCACGCTCAGCACTGTGGTATGTGGTATTGATTGCTGGTGGGCGTGAGTCACCACACCCAGCATTGTTGTATGTGGTTACCGGGGATTGAACTCAGGACCTTGCGCTTGCTGGGCAGGCACTGGAACCACTGAGCTAACTCTCTAACCCTATATTTCAACTTTTCTTTCAAATGTGGTGGTAAGGTGGTCATATTTTGAAAAGAACGGTTAATGATTTTAAGTATAACATGATATATTTGAGTTTTCAGTGAAAATTTCTGAGTTCTATGTAACTGAATTTCAAAACACTATTATGTATCGATAAAGAGATAAGAATACAAATAGTACCTGAAGTTTATAATCTAAGGGGAGAGCAGTTAAAATATTTCATGCCAAATAAAACAATAAAATAAGCTGTAGTTCATTCCTAGAAGTGAAGCTCATTTTCCTTGCTTTTTATTCTGTGGTACCGAGGCCTGACTCAAGGTCTTTGCACTGAGCTGCGTGTGCAGGAGTTCTTGTTTTCATGTGGAGACGTGGTGTCCTCATGCTATGTTGTCTGGGCTGGGCTTGAACTTGTGACCCTCCTTTCTGACCCTTCAGAGTGCTGGGATTACAGGCGCAAACTGCCACACCTAAGGAAGAGTATTTTGAAAGTGTATATTACATAGTTGAAACACACCGTCTGATTGTGAAGAAGAAAAGCTAGCCAGGTGTGGCAGCCCCAGCACGCTCAGAGACAGACCAACCGCTTCCAGGTTCACGCCCAACCCGGGCACCTCCGTCACTTAGCACCTGTCTCATGATAAGAAAATTAAAAAGACTCTGCTCCAATCCCTCGTGCCTTAGAAAAATTACTTGAAACAGAAAATGTGCCCTTGAATAAAAAACAGACTTCTTATTGTCAAATTAAAGTTTTAGAAATTATACCTGGAAAGGATTAAGACAAAGGAAATTTCAAAGAAGCTGGACATCCACATAGCACACGCTAGAGCAACAGAATGAGCCAAATATTGGGCCCAGACAAAATCTATCCACTGTGTTCGAGTACTACGAGCACCGATAAAAGCAGCCAAACCCATCAAACCCTAACGGGGCCAGATCTGGGGGGCAGATAAGCCTTCGGAACCGACTCGTCCACAAGAGCGGTGAAAACACTGCTAAGTAGCCTCTAAGTCAAATTTTCTAAACTCTCAAAATTAACCCAAGGCTTTCATCAGTCTGAGAAAAGAATACTCAAGAAAAACAACCGAGTTCTGATGGGAGAAGTGGGCTTTGGGGTGCTTGCTACTCACTGGCTTTATTCCTTCAGGTCGCCCCTAACGCCGCGGCAGCCTGGAGACCAGCAGCTCCGAGTCCTGGGTCTGGAAGCAGCTCCGGGAGGGCCACGTGGCACGACTCGGGAAAGCCCGGGCCCCTGTGCCCAGGCCGCACAGCGCACAGCCGGAGGCTTCGGGCGGCAGAGTCCCTAAGACTGCAGGATCCGCTCAGCGAAATCAGGAAACGACACAGCACCGCCATCCTCCCGGGTGACGCGTGTCCACAGTCACAGCAACGCACAGCAGGGATAAGACACCGCAGAGGAGAAGCCAGATTTCCGGAGCGCGCGTAGTTTATGACTATGATATCCATCTTTCAACATATGAAAAGTGAGTATTATTGGATGTGCAAATAAGCAGGAAATTGGAGTCCACCGAAAGGGGAGAGTGACAAATGGAAACACTGAGGAAGCTCAGACTCCAGGATTCCTGAACATGGGTCTTTAGCTGTTTATTAAGAGCGGCAGGATCAATGCTAGGGGAAACCATGCCCCGAAAAACTGGTGGCCAGTCAGAGAGTAAATAGTACTGAACAGCAGGAAGGAATAACAGTGCCGAAATCATGAGACAACCAAAGGTCAACCCTCCAGTTGCAAACGCGATGCTGTGGTCGTCAGGAGGGGCTTCCGGCTGGCGGAAGACTCAGCTGGGAACGCGAAGCGAAGTCTGATGTTATTTGCGCAAAAAAGGGGAGAAATCATTGACCGGCCTAGGAAGAGACACCAAATATATCTGACCAAAACGGAAGTTCCAAATAGGATATAGAGAATGAAACTAAGAAAATTCAAAAAATAACGACAAAAGTGTTCAGGCTGACACAGATCGTTCATATGCCCAGCGAAGGCAATCAGCACAGTTCAGACACCCTTGGCCAGAAACACCCACGCTGTGGAGTCCAACCAAAGGCAGAGTCTCTATGGGAGACATGTGCAGCTAATGTGCATGGGAGTCTCAGCGGGACCGACTGTCGAATTTCACCAGTGACTCCACAGCACAGAAGTTACGGGGAGAAGCCAGGGCTGTATAGCTCAGTGGTAGCTTTATTATTTTAATAAGAACAAAGTCTTGGGCTCATTCCTGAGCTCGAGAGAAAAGTAAAGAGGAAAAGAAAAGATGGAAAGAAAGAAGGGAGGAAGGGAGAAGGGGGAATGGGAGAGAGGGCAGGAAGCAGGAGAGAAGGACAGGGAGATTTGAGCAGTGACTATATTTTAACTTTTGCAATTAATTCCTGTCAGGGAAAGATTACATAGAAAATAAAGTATCTTCAAAAATGAAGAGGATTTAGGTAATTCTCAGATAAATTTTAAGTGAGGGAAATAATTGCTAGCAGACGTGCTTTACAAGAAATAATTAAAATTGTTCTTCAGCATTAATGGAGCAGACACTAGACAGTACCTGAAATCTGTCCAGTGGAATGAAGACACGGCAGGCATAGGCAGGCCAAGGTGAGAGGCTGGGCAGGTAAGAAGCACAAGTGAAGTTTACTGTAACTCTTTTCTAGTCCTAATTTTAAGACAGTTGCACAGCACGGTAACAATGCTCCCTGGTGACAGGGCACCGGAAAAGCACCTGATTTGCCCGGGGGCACCGGACACCGGAGAGAAGCGTGAGGCCGTACAGGCGATGCTTCTGAAGCTGTGGGTGTGAGGGCTGGGGTTTAGCTCAGTGCTCCTGGCAACAGCCTTGCAACTACAAGGTCATGAGTTCGACTCCTTGTATAAAAAGTAAAATGACCAGTGGTTCCTGCACCTGGCCAAAGTTGTTGGCCCAAATGTGAACTTAAGTAGCATCTATGTTTGATGTTACATAGAACCCCTGAACAACTAAAAGCTCACTGGAAAAAAAGGAAATAAAATGGGAATGAAAAATGACTCCACTACCCGGGCGTGGTGGCTCACGCCTGTCATCCCAGCTCTCGGGAGGCAGATGCAGGAGGATTGCTGAGTTTGGGGCTTGCCTGGGCTACATATTGAGCTCAGGGCCAACCTGAACTACAAAGTGAGACCCTGTCTCAACAACAAAAAAAATGACTCCACTAGAAGACGGCAGTTTAATACAAAGAAAAATGATGAAAAATACACAACACAAATCAAACACAGGTATTAAAAGGACTACGGCATTGTCTTCCTCCTCAGAAATCACACAGATTAAACCACCGTAAGATTTCACTTCTTTAGCGTGGAGATAAATAGTTTCAAAAATGAAAGCAAGATCAAAGAATGGGTGGAAACCAGAACCCGTGTGCATGGCTGTTCATGGTTAGAAGTGTAGCCACTATATGAAGTAGTATAATGTGTGCAAAACTTAGAACCTGTAAGTGCTTGCAGAATGAAAAGCCGTGTTTAACTGCACCTTCTGTCCAATGCTTCTGTTCCAGCGACGTTCACAGAAGCTGGAAAGAGGAAAGAACCTCATGTCTCTTTCATACACCCGCCCACCAAACATGGCCACCCATTCATCAGAGTATTGTTCACTCACAAAAGGGGAAGATAGACTGACAACTGTTACACATGCATTACCTTTAAAACAGTTAAACTGAGTGAAAAAGTGGAGAATAAAAGGGCTGTATATTGTAAGATTTCATTTGCATAAAAATTCCAGGACAAACAAACCCTTGCATCACAAATGAGCATATACAACCTTATTCAACTTCATTTGTCATTCATGTTTTGAGAAATTAAACAACAATTAGATACAAAGAGACACTAAATTAGCCAAAATGTCAAAAAACGACTCGTCACAGCTACTCCTAGAAAGATGAATGGTGCTGGGACGGGCTTCCGTAGCGGGGACGCGGCGTCTGTGGCGGCGTCTGTGGCGGCCTGCGGGGCGGCGTGCGGGACACTCCGGGCTGCAGACAGACACACGGCCCTGCAGAGCGGCACCTGCTGTCTCCCAGCTCTTCAGCCTGCCCGGGAAACGGGTGTGCCCAGAAATACCTGTGCAGAAATGCTGGACCTCATTGATGCTCATCAAGTATCAGAAGCAAGAGGATGCCTTTGAGATGAACAAACTTTATTATAACTATAGAATAAAATTTTATTCAGCAATAGAAATAAAAAAGTAGCCGTGGCCGGGCGTGGTGGCTCACACCTGTCATCCCAGCACTCAGGAGGCAGAGGCAGGAGGGTTGCTGAGTTCGAGGCTTGCCTGGACACCATAGCGAGCTCCGGGCCAGCCTGAACTACAAAGCGAGACCCTGTCTCAAAAAAAAAAAAAAAGATGGTCACAGCCAACGCTGTGATACGCTGTCAGTGGAGGCCGCGTGGGGGGAGAACGTGGCACCTGTAAGGTGTACGGAGAAGACTGCGTGGGACCGCTGTGCTCTACGGGACCGTCGGTCCAGCCCAGGGCGCAGGGTAATCACTGTCCCGGGGTCATGCGACGCGGTCGTCAACACCGGAGCCGATCCAGGCGTGGGGGCTGATTCCCTCCAGAAAGCCGAGGGACGAGGTCCGCGCTCCCCGCGGGACTGCGAGGCACACCCCGGAAGGGACGTACGTCCACTCTCGGAGCTGCCGAGCTCTCAGGGAAGAGCCACGTGGAAGGTCGGGGATCGGGCTGGGGTCGAGCCGCCCCTGGGCCGAGGTCGGGCTGGTTCCTGCCGCCGTGAACCTCGGGCTACTCCCCGCCGCCCAGGGCCCATCCCGTTCCCGGCAGAAGCATCTCAGCCCACCGCCTCGGTGCTCAGCGGAGTCAAAGTTAAAGTTCAAGTCATGAAAGGTGACTCGGACTTGACCACGATGGTTATTTGATTTTCAAAATTTATGAGCTCTGCACAATGCCAAGTTTTAATGGTAAAATTAGAATCTTTCTTTTCTCCCCAAAAAACTACTGCCTATAATTTATAAAATAAAATCTCACTTGCTCAGGCACTTAGAATTCATCTGAATATTTTCCATAAATGTTAGGTGGTATGAGATATAAATTCTGACTAACGGTTATTCATTGCTACCCACTGGTGAACGCAAAGTGCCTTGATGTTCTAGAGCCATTCTAACTTGAGCAGCGCTAAGATGCTTTATCCGCAGTGACAGGAAGGAATGGAATGGGCTCCCCGCAGCACCCTAAAGTTAGGTGTTCTGAGAACATGAAGTATTCGGCAAAAAGAGACTTCAAGGGCACTGTCCCCCTTCCCAGTGTCACTGTGCCTGATGAACATAAGGCGTCTTTTGTTCACTGTTGACTGATGGTCACCATTCTGTTCTAAATGTGCCTTTGATTTCCAGCAATGAGTTACTATTAAGAGAAAGTAACTGTTAATACATCTTATTTTCAGAGATAATTCTTGAGGAATAATTCATCGGAGTGGAATGTCAGGCTTGGAAAATCATCTAAATTTTATATACCTGAAGACTCAATAACTTTTCCCAATAGCATTCAAAAGTGTTTATTCAAATGATGCTTAAAAGTATTAGATGCAAAGAACTCTTTACTTCTTCATTGCTAAAAATAATATATTTTGCTGCACTTTGGAAGACAGAAATACGGCTGTTGTACCACATGCGCGAACCTTAACCTTCACAGGCCTCAGGCCTCAGGTCCGCCGTGCTCGGTTTAGTCTTACATCTCTGTGGACAGTGTTTTCAAGGCTTGGCTTTGCCTCAAGTTCCCATGTCTGCCTCCTAAGGACGGGCGCCATCGTAGCGTAGTTTACTGTTACATTTATCTACATGAACACGTGACACCAAGTCCGCCCCAACAGCCTGCACGGTGGCGCGCTACGCTTTCCGTGGCGCTGTGGCCGCTGGAGACGCTCCTTCAAAGTGAACCAGCTCCCCCCAGACCCCCTGCCGCCCCACCAGCTAAACCCCCGTGATCTCGGCACCCTCCGCGGCCATCACGCCGCCCTGCACAGCGTGGCCGCCGGGCCTCGCCCAGGAGAGCCCTGGAGGTGGAGCCCGGAGCCAGGGCCCAGCCTCAGGCGGCACCGCTGGCGCTCGTCTCCTGCCCCCCGGAGGCTCCCTGGGCACCCGCCTTGCTGTGGACACGCTCTGCGGGTGACCTCGTCGGGGAGGCCTTGGTCGCCCCGGGAAGGGGCCGCGGGTGAGATCCGCTTCCAGTGGGCGTCCGGGGAGCAGTGGGCCCGGGAGCTGGGTCCCCGCGAGGCTGTGGTCGTGGCGGCCTGACCCTGGGGCTCCCCTGGCACCGGCCCTCCCTCCCCGACTCTCCCTTCTCTCTGCCCCCCGGATGCTGTGAGCAGGACAGACTCACTCCGTTCACGCTTCTGCCACGGTGCTCTCCTCACACCGGCCATGGCCAGGGAAGTCATGGGCCACGAGCTGGGCCCTCTGAAACTAGGAGCAAAGTAGATCTCTACGTGGAGGTGTGGCAGGTGCCCGGGCACAGGGATGGCAGGCGCCCGGGCACAGGGATGGCAGGCATCCGGGCACAGGGATGGCAGGCACCCGGGCACAGGGATGGCAGGCACCCGGGCACAGGGATGGCAGGCGCCCGGGCACAGGGATGGCAGGCGCCCGGGCACAGGGATGGCAGGTGCCCGGGCACAGGGATGGCAGGCGCCCGGGCACAGGGATGGCAGGTTCGCTAAAACACCCTGGCAGTCACCTCTCCTGAAGCCTGGTGCCAAGCTGAGCCACAGGGCACATCAGGCAGAATCAACTGCCTCTGAAACCCTGTAAAGGTCATATTTTGAACATCCACATAAATCACAAATACTCTTCATGAATCTAGAGTCAGAAATTCCTTCCAGAAGTTTTTTATTTTCTTAGTTTAATTTACTGGTATATTTTATATACATGTTATGATTACAATCGACACTGAGTACATCACATGACTTAATTCTCGTTTTTCCCATCCTGCTCCCTGCCCTGCAGCCCCCATCCCCTACACACAGAAGTTTTGTTCCCTTTTTCCATCAAACATTTTCTTTTCCTCCTTTACCTACCCCTCCCCCTTTTCTCCTTGAATATCTTATTTTGATTCACTTTGTCTAGACCCATCAGAGCACCTGTAATGATAACACTACTGCTTATGACATGTATTCAGCAAACGATAAGGCTTGAAAGCAACATTTTGTTTTGTTTTTTGAGACAGGGTCTCGCTTTGCAGTCCAGGCTGGCCCTGCGCTCACTATGGAGCCCAGGCAAGCCTGGAACTCAGCGATCCTCCTGCCTCTGCCTCCCGAGTGCTGGGAGGACAGGCGTGAGCCGCCACGCCCAGTGAAAGGAACATTTTAAAACTTCCCGTGTGGAGCCGGTGCATTCCTTCCCCTCCCACTGCAGCGTGGACGCCACCTCAGCCCGGGCTGCAGGCCGGGAGCGGAGTCTTCCCAGCGGGCACGGGCCTCGCCTGGAGCGGTGCTCACCAGGGCTGTGGGGCCGAGAGGGCCTGTCCTGGCCCTGGCTCCTGCTGTGCTCCTGCCCGGGCCAAATATTTTACGCTTCTACATTAATTGTATCAGGCATTGCTTGGTTACACTAAAGGAAAGTGGCTGATACACGAGGTGTGGAAACTATTAATTCTGTTGTACTTATTTTCCAGAGATCTCGAGTGACCAAGGGCACCGTCTCTGAGCGGAGAGATGTGAAGGGCTTTGGGGCAGGTGTGACAGCGGGCCGCGCAGCACCCGGGCACCGTGTTGTTGCGTGTGGAGCCAGGCCAGCCAGCGCGAGCAGAGCCCCATGGCTCTGGGCGGTGGCGAGCACTGGCGAAGCTGAAGCACAGGACATGGCGGGCGGTGAGGCGGGTGGGCCCGGCCTTCGAAGTGTGATGCCAGAGATGAACTCCTCTTCTCCAGCGGTGAAACTCCAGGAGAAGGCCGTCTGGGAGACGCTGGAAACACGGGGTTCCCGGCCACGCCCCAGGCGCTCCGCTAGCCCTGCTGGTACCTGGGCAGGACCCGCACTCTGCACCTCCAGCTCCTCCAGGCAGCTTCTCTCCTCGACCCTCGCAGGCCAGCCTCGGAGAGCTTCAGACTCGCCAGCTTCCTCCACGGGCTGCAGGGCTTTGGAAAAGCTCCGTCCTGGGTGCGCGCGGGGCTCGGCGAGGCGGGGGGACTGGGTCAGGCCGGGGCCCTGGGTCTTCCCTGCAGAACCTGCTGCCTTCTTGGGCCGGGCTGCACACTGAGTTTCTGACTGGCATCAGGGGCCGAGGTGCCTCCACCCAAAGTCGCCATGGTGCAGTTTAAACAGCTGCTAAAGACGCTGCTGAGTCTCCCCGACGGGAATATCACCTTCGAAACAGTGGGTTCTACTACGGAGCCTTGAACCGATGCTGCGCTTCTCGTGAAATTTCAGAAGGAAATTTCTCACTGAAATTCCTGCTGCAGCTCAGCAAGCTGCATTCCAGGCAGGTTCTGGAGGCTTCTGAGTCCCGGAGCCCCGCGCAGAGCCGCAGGCCGCAGGACAGACCCAGGCGCCAGGCCGAGCGGCCCGAAGGCACAGCCCATGTCTCTGCCGCCATCCACTCTGCCGGCGGCGGCGGCTGCGTCCGCGGCTTTAGTTATTGGTGCTGAAGGTTCCCAGCTGTGGAGCTGTTCAGAGCCCTCGAAATCCGCCCTGTGAAAAGCAACAGGCTACGTTTTAGTTTCGGGTATTGTGAAATCATGCTTATGAATCCATTAAATATATTGTTATGATTAATGTTTTCCTAATTTCACACATCTGTTGTTTTATGGAGAAATAAAATAAATTGTATTTAAAATAAAAGTTTTTCATAAAGAATGAAAGTTACTTAAACGCATTTTTCAGCAAATGGATAAAACAGATAATTCTGGCTTATGTGTATATGTCATAAAATATGGTCCAGGCGCGTTCTGGTAGCTGAGGCTGGACAATCCTATGCTCAAGGCCAGTTTACACAGCTGAGCGAGACCCTGTCTCAAAATAAAAATAAAAAAGGGCTGGAGATGTCCCCAAATGGCGCGGTGTCCTTGGGCTCACTTTCCAGCACTGCACACCAAAACATCAGGCAAACTGAAATGCTGCTTAACTTGAATGCAAACTAATTTGAAATCTGCCCCCAAATCAACAATGAACACGTTTCCAGAAGGTAAAGCATATCAGAAATGAGGGCCGTATTATTCATCATGGGGACAAAACACAACGTAGGCATACTTCATACTTGCTCGTATGTGGTTTAAAATCAGTTCTGATTAAACTATTTAAAAGTATCAGTTTATATTTGACAACGTGTGCGGGACTGCTGCACTTGTCTGTTACATATTTCATATCACTTCAACGTTCGCGGCCAGTTGGATGAGGTGAAGCTGACGTTGGCGTTTTTCTCCCTGTCTGGATCCTGCGATAGGAAATGACAGGGAAAACCTCCCGTCTCGGGTCACGGACACGGACGCGCCACTCGGGCACAATATTCCCCGATCCACTGAGGCTTGGGGGCCAAATGAGATCGAAAAGGAGACGGATACGGTCCTTATTCTGAGGGAGGGATACGTAAACATGGGTGTGTATGCATTAGTACTGACAATGCTCTCCGCAAATATCTGAACACAGATTCCCAGTGTGAACACTGAGACGTGTACCGCAGCTCACTGTACCATCATCTGTGGCACTGCATGCCAGGGAAACGAAAACCCATCTTGTGTGCATATAGCTATAGGAAACAATCACGCTACTTATGTCCACCGCATACTCACCGCCACGGGGCCGAGTCCTGACTCTCCTCCCAGGACGGCACCCGTGGCTTCCTGCGCTGGGCTCGCCCTCTGAAGAGGCCGCCACTGCCCCGCCTCGCGCGGGGGAAGGCCCGTCTTCAGCGCCTGGTCTTCCGGACCCGACCCAGAGCGTGTCCACGTTCTCCACCAACATGCCTGGAAACTTCTGCTCTCTGCTCCTTTCTGGTCTTAACCGTCAGAACGACGGGTAGGTTTCACCCACTCTCGCCGCTACCCGTGATCCCATTGCACTCAACATACCTCACAATCCAACTTGGGCATCTGCAAAATTTCCCTCTGCCAATTATGTAGCTTTATTTC
>PVIC010017138.1:0-33106 GCA_004025085.1 Thryonomys swinderianus
AGGACCTGAGTTCGATCCCCGGTTACCACATATAATGCTGGGCGTGGTGGCTCACGCCTGTAATCCCAGCACTCGGGAGGCAGAGACAGGAGGATTGCTGAGTTCGTGGTGGCTTGCCTGGGCACCATAGTGAGCTCAGGGCCAGCCTGAACTACAAAGCAAGACCCTGTCTCCAAAAAGCAAAAAAAAAAAAAAAAAATTTCAAGCTCTTTGATGGCCTCTTGAGTCTGTTATTTGCATTTCTTAATGATATAGTAGTAGGAAATGTTTATTAAATGTTAGGCACTATGCCAAGTGCTATATATTTTTAGTTATTTTAATCTACTTCATAATGTTTCTGAGATAAGAACTTTTATCATTCCCACTGCAGATTAGGAACTGGTAGTTAACTTGGATCTAATCACCCGCCCACCTCATTCTTGGAGAAGCCAGGTTTCTAACTCAGTCAGAGACTTGAACTCAGATCACTCAGTAGGGTACTGTGAAGACAGTTTCTATTATTATTCTCTCTTTTAATAAACAAGAGTTTATTTTTCTCAGAATTACATTTTACTGTTTCTTCCACAAAGACATATTATTCATTTTTAAAAACCTTGCTCAAGATTATTTTCTCTACTGGCTCATTCCTCACTGACCATTGTTTTTTGTTTAATTTCTTCTTACTTAAGGTAGTATGTAAATATTATTATTCACTGGAATTTGTTCTCTAGTTATTTATATGTGGTCATCTCCCTAGCCAACCTACAAGTTCCAGGGATTGTATATTCTGTGTTATCAGTTGTACCAGGTGTCATTAGAGGTACAGGATAAAAATGTTAATAAAATGTTGTCAAGCCGGGCGTGGTGGCTCACGCCTGTAATCCCAGCACTTGGGTGGCAGAGACAGGAGGATTGCTGAGTTCAAAGCTTGCCTGGGCTACATAGTGAGCTCAGAGCCAGCCTGAACTACAAGCAAGACCCTGTCTCAAAAAAAAAAAAAAAAAAAGTCAAACTGATGGAAAGGGAAGTTGTTTCAGCTAATCAAAGTAATGTTTATTTTTCCATGTGTTCTCATAGAGGCAGGAAAATTGATGGCTTGGTATTATATTACATTTGAAACAGTGAAGAAATTTTCTACAATTGGTGGAGAAGAAACTTTATCAGATCTGGTAAGTTAATTTTCACTAGAAAATAAATAGCTAATGATTTAGTAAAAGTAGTATTAGAGAACCAACTAATAGTATAGGATAGTGTTAGAGAAACAACTAATGTATATATAAGAATGAATGCACAGAAATGGCATTTTAATGATGCTTAGATCTTTCTCAGTATTTCCCTAATTATAATGATCTAGAATATTCCTCATTAGCATATATTATTGTTTCAGTTATACTTCTTACCAAAAATGAGAAAATTTATATATATCTGTATGTATGAAAAATAAGTATGGCATCTACTGAGTAATTTTCAACGTACTGGTTACCTTGGTAGAGCCTTCTCTGTAAAAAATATTCCAATATAGTATAGCATAACTTTGTAGGAAAGTCTACCATGCACGAAGGACAGAGTTGCAGCATAGTAACATGGTGCCATGTACTTGCATCTTCTCCCTAAGTCTGCTGTACCATAATCACAAACAGTGGAAACAAAGTAGTACTGATGATAGTCCAGAAGAAAGAAGTGATTGTGAAGAAAATTAATATAACCAACAAGTTATGCTAAATATTAATACTAGGGGGAGTTTTGAGCTGCTCCAGTGAGCAGACTACAGATACATTGTTGGTGTCAGATAATTGCTCTGGTCCTTTCTTCCTTTACTGGAGACATGACTATGAAAGAAGAAATATACTAAAAAAAAATTTTTTCTCAAATTTAAACTGTTCATTTTTCTCTTACTTTACATATCAAAGTTGGTTATTGTAATATTATTATACAAAAATGAACAATAGAATTGTAATAAAGGAGTCACGAGTGAGTAAACATTGATAAAAAGTAAAAGTTTTGCATTTTCATATAATATCCTTAACTAATAAGAAATCAAGAGTAGAAAATAGTATTAACATTAACTTGTCTGATTTTGAGTTGAGCAAGTATGTAAGAGAATTAAAACAAGTTGGTTCCAGTTTACAGATGTTGGAAAACAAAGCACACAGAATGCTTGCCAGCAGACCTAGGCTACAGAATGAACATTTCTTTTTTTTTTTTTTTTTTTTTTTTTGAGACAGGGTCTCGCTTTGTAGTTCAGGCTGGCTCTGAGCTCACTATGTAGCCCAGGCAAGCCTCGAACTCAGCAATCCACCTGTCTCTGCCTCCCGAGTGTTGGGATTACAGGCGTGAGCCACCATGCCCCGCACTGTGGTATGTGGTATTGATTGCTGGTGGGTGTGAGTCACCACGCCCAGCATCGTATGTGGTTACCAGGGATCGAACTCAGGACCTTGCGCTTGCAAGGCAGGCACCGGAACCACTGAGCTAACCCTCCGGCCCCAGAATGAATATTTCTTAATATCTAAAGAATTACTAATTTCCATTACCAAATAATTGGTTAATGATTTAAGAACTTTAGAATGGCAAATAGGAATAGGAGTAGCAGCAAAAGTTTACACGTAATGAGCATTACAATTAAAAGTAACACAATATTTACTGAGTACTTCTACATTACAGTATGGGAAACCATAGGCTGAATATAGAAAAACTTATCCTGTTAATCTTTATAATCTTGCCAGTATAATCTTAATGTTTAATAACATTATATGCTATGAAATTTGCTATATAACAGATGTTTATAAGCCTTTAATAGTAAATAAATGAATCTTTAAAGAAGCAAAATATATAAAGCAGGTTCTTAACTCTGCTAACTAATAAAATTATGACAACATAAGACAACATAAAAGGCAAATAAGTTTGGAGAAAGATGATTAGTGAGCAGTAAAAAACATTAAAAGGACAAATACTTAAATTTTATAGGTTGCAATGATAGCCAGCTGCAATGAATTTCTAGATGTACAATTAAGGATAAATGAAAAGAAAACACTGAATACTTTGAACAAAAGTCCAAATCGGATAACTATCAGGTAAAGAAATTATATGTGTTTTAAGTAATTTTTAAGAAGTTTCATCTAATTAAAGGTGAATAATAAAATGTTACAATGTTTTTATATTTAGATTTCCAATGAGAGGAAGAATTAAAACAAGAGAAATGAAAGTAAATTGGTAATAATTATTAATTTTTAATGTCTTAATATACTATTGGTTTTTGATTCATAATTGTGAAAGTTTTGTTTTAGTTTTAAAACATTTTAAGTTTGTTTTCCTTACTGCAAAAAAAACAAATATAGATAAAAATATGAAGTCAAAATGTAGATGCAGAATTAATTTCTAAGAACTCCTGGGCTTTAATTAAAATGAATTGTGAATATTTTTAATTAACAGCTATTTGCTGAGAATGTGTTCTGTTGATGCAAGATAAACAATAGAAAACATGCTTCTTAGACTTATCATCAGAAGTTTCAAGTTATCATGAGTGAGAACCATGTATATAAAAAATACTGGAACAGCAAGTGGTACCGCGCCTACCTTGCAAGCACAAGGGCCGGAGTTTGATCCCTGGTACTGCAAATAAAACAAAACAACACTAAAGCAGTAGTAAAACACATAATGTTTTTTAGTGGTAGTTGCATTCTGGGAAAGACATATACCAAAAACAAAAACCTGAATAAAGGAATTTATATAAGATTATGGATAACTGTCTGTAAAGAATGGGTTGTTTGTATAGAGAAGTAATAATTGGAATAGTAATTTAAGATTACACTCTTAATTGGTGACTTATCCCCAGTTTGTAATCACAAATGCAATATTTTTTTATCCTAGGAACTGATAGCAGTTAAGTAAGGACAAGATCAGAGTTATTGTAAGAATTAAATGAAATAACATTATCAATTAGTAAGATTTAGCTTTAGCCATGGCCAGACCATTTGCATTTAAACTTTGTGTAAATGAAATCCAGATTTAAGCAGTCTTGGACTTGCATGGTGATGTCATAATGTAACTCCTGAGTTCAAAAAAGTTCCATTTAAAGAAGACACAGCTAGTGCTGAAGAGAGAATACTGAGACTAGGAAATTAAGAAGGCATAAGAAACTTAAAGAGTAAAAGCTTCAAACTGAAATGATATTGCCTTTGAAAAAAACAGATCAGAAATTTAGCATGTAACAGGAATGTGAGAGAGTCATCAGAATTGGCCATTATCATCTACCAAAAGACTATATCTAAATTTTCATTAATAAAAGGTACTCCCCACACAATTCTCTTCTTGCTATGTTTAAATAAAATGTAAAAGGTGGGGGCAGAGATTATAATGTTTATTAAATTATAATATATTTCTGCCAACTCCAGTCAAAAGACTGAATTGTCCAATTTAAGACAAGGTTAATGAAAACACTTAAATTACAAATAAAGCATTCCCAAGAAAATTTTTGTAGGAAGATACTTGGATCAAATTCAATATGGATTTAACAAAGTATACTGGAAAAAATACTGAGCAAATCAAGAGCTCCAGATTCCAGTTCTAGCTTAGTCCTGCATATAGCAGCATAAATGAGGCCAAGTCACAGTTTATCTGTGCATTATTTATTTCATTTTTAAAATGAAAGAATTGGACTGTATGACCTTTTAAGTTTTGCATGATCCCTAAGAATTTTTGAATTGCTAGGGAAATACAGCTAAGAAATAGTACATTAAATTTCTTTAATCCAAATTATAGCAATGCCTGAAGAAATGCATATAACAAAATTATTTTATTAGAGTATTGGGAAGCTAAAATTCAATGAAATATCTGAAAGTATCCTGTTATGGTTTGTGTTTAGATGTCCCTAAAGCCTCATGCAGATAAATTGGGACTTTCTTTTTCACAGATAGTTGAAACTGAAATATGTGATGCTGGAATTAAGGGAATATGATTAGTAAATCACTACATGTTAGAAGTTCTGGTACACGTGGAGAACTTTCTCTTCCTTGTTGCTACTGCTATGCGGTGAACCCCATCACTCTCTCTTGTTACCTTTGCCACCTTGGGAGTGCTATGTTGTTTCTCATCTGAGGCTGGTTTGCCATCCCAGCCTCAGAGCCAGCTGCTTATGGATTGAAACCTCTATGAACTGTAGCCAATTAAACCCCTTCCCTTTTAACTTTGGGTGTCAGATATTTTGTCTCAACAACATGAGAATAATAATTAACACATATGTGAAGGACATTACCCTCCTCCAGCTGAAAGAAAAAAGCTTCTTTGCTGATTCATTTTAATGAAATGCATAAACAAAATCTTTTCACTAAGTGTGTTATTTCAATAAAAGACCTAAGTGCTCAGAAAAATAAGCACATGAGGATTACAGAACATCATTTCTTGCCTTATTTAGTGGAGAGAAATAGAAAACCCTGCCGCAGTTCTGTACCTTCTGACATAACTCCTTTTTATCTGCCCACCCCTGTTTTATTACTGCTTCTTACAATAAGGTTTCCAACAAAGAAGTTTGATGTTGAAAGTACTTTTATTACTAGAAATATTGCTTTAAATGTTAGTTTTACTTCAAAAGTATTTTTACTTCAGCAATTCTGCACATACTGTATATTATACATTCCTTGGTAGCTTCCTAAATTCGGTTTATTCACATTTGAAATAAACACCTCACCCACTTTATTCTATGAGTTTTTTCTTTGTTAATAAATTGAGGTTTTGGAGAGAAAGAGAAAGCAAGTGAAAAAAGAAATGTAAAAAAAAAAAAAAAGGGACTGGGCCAGGTGTAGTAGCTCATGCCTGAAAACTCAGTTCTTGGGAGGCTGAGGCAGGAGGATTGTCATGATTTTTGAGGCCAGCCTGACTACATAGTGAGACCTCTTATCAAACAAAAAAAGGGCTGAACTTTTAAGGATTGAGAAAAGAAAAAACAAAGACCTGCAACAGAAATACAAAATATATAATCAGGTAGTGTCAAGGCAGGGAGAAATTCTAAGAAGTAATACTTCAGGCAGTGGTGTCAAATATGTGAGATAGTAACTTCAAAAAGAAGTTATGAAATTTGTTTTTGCCTCAGTCTTATTCAGGCTCAGCTAGGATGCATTCCTATCCAAGATTTTGCTTTGACACAAGACATTTCGAAGATCTTCAGAAGTGGCTCGCGAATCACAAGATGTATGTAAATAGAATTAGTGGATTTTTACTATTTTTCTAGTTAACTATTATACCAGGTTTAATATGAGAAACTTTTTTTAGGGTTATCAGAATTTGTGGCTGCTCAAGAAAAGAAGTTTGCTGCATTATTGAATAGTTTGATTTTAACTAAATGTTTTAGGTGTAAACTTTGGGAAAACTCTCTACATGTATCCAAACAACTGGAAAAAATTGGTAGGTATTGAATACAAGCAGGTAATTTAGCAGTATCTATAATTTATTTTGTATTTCACTATTCGGGAAGTTATTCTGTGATGATTATATGCCTTTAAAAAAATGTGTTTGTAAGCCAATATAAGCTATTATACTTTACTTGAAAATCTGATTTTCTTTGCATCTGCTTGAATGATTTCATGTGAAGTCATCTGAGTAGTACATGAAAAATCTAATAAAATATTTTCATTTAAAAATTTGTTTTCAAAACCAAGAGTGAAAATTTGTTTCAGTAATTAGGTAATGTGATGTGATAGTGTTTCTTCCACTTCTATGACAAGTATTTTGCTGTGATCTCAATGACAAGATACAGAGTTAACAATCCTGGCCATTCCTAATTAATTACAGAAAACTGTGTCATATCTTTATTCTTAACTATTTTCTGCTTTCATTAATAATAGGACTACAGTGTTTATCTTCAGAGATTCTTTTTTTTGAGACAGGGTCTCGCTTTGTAGTTTTGCACCGAGGACAAAATCTACAGCACACAAACTTTTGGGGAACATGATCAAACCATACACAAACCGTACAGATTGACTGAATCTTTTTAAAAGTTTTTACTAATATAGTTAAGCAATGAAGGATAGATTTCATTTAAAAATTGCTCTTTAAGGGCCAGAGGGTTAGTTCAGTTGTTCCGGTGCCTGCCTCGCAAGCGCAAGGTCCTGAGTTCGATCCCCAGTAACCACATACAATGCTGGGCCTGGTGACTCACACCCACCAGCCATCAATACCACATACCACAGTGCTGGGCGTGATGGCTCACACCTGTCATCCCAGCACTTGGGAGGCAGAGGCAGGAGGATTGCTGAGTTCGAGACTTGCCTGGGCTACACAGTGAGCTGAGGGCCAGCCTGAACTACAAAGTGAGACCCTGTCTCAAAAAAAATAAAAAATTGCTCTTTGATGAATTTCCCACAGGTATAACATTGTCAAATGCCATGGTAAATGCAGGTTTGACTTCCTTTAAGAAAATAGAAGAAACAGATGCAAGAGAACTTGAACTGGTGTGTAAAATTCACTTTCTCCTAATGTTACTTGAATTCTATTTAAATTCCCAAACCTTACTTTTACATCTTTATTTATATTAAAACTATTTTATTTGTCATAGACATAAGTATTAACATTTACTAAGGTTTTGGGTGATAAATATTATTAATATTGTTCTAAATATATCTTCCTGAGAATTTTAAGTGCTGTGCTAACAATATCATGTAAATGTGTTTAGATTTTAAATAGACATCCCCCTTTTGGAACCCAGATAAAAGAAACTGTGATGTATCTACCAAAATATGAACTTGAAGTAGAGCAGGTAAACATTTTCTGTTTCTTAAGTATTTGATTTTCTGTTTGGGAATAAAGCTACCTGTAACAGTCTAGGGGCTGAGTATTGTTATTAAGATTTTTTTAAACACTTCTTGTTGCCTATCCTCTTTTAAGATTGCAAGATACAGTGATACTAAGGCAGAAATATTGGTGACTGTTATATTAAGAAATTTTGAGCAACTACAGACTAAAAGAACAACACCGAATGCACATTATACCACCCTAATCATAGGTGATGCAGATAATCAAGTGGTTTTTAAGCAAAAAATTATGTAAGTAATTATGTAATTTCTATTTTATTTCTAAGCATATATATATATATATATATATATATACTGTAAATGAAAAATTCCATTAAAATATAGAGTAGTAAGATCAGTATGGGACCAAATTATATTTTCCTGAGAAGATAACGCAGTAGCTCCTCTATTTGTATAGTATATAAGGTATTAATATTGAGTCTATTGTTTTAGACAGTATTTCATATTCATATCACTATGGACTGGAATAAGTGAATAAATGACCTTTAGAAGATCTTTCTTAATTTCACTACCTTTTCTCTAGTCATTGAAGACCTTATTATGCTTTAGATGAAGTGATCCTCTTACTTAGCTTAAAATATATTTCCAATTTTCAAATTAAAACCTAACAAACTAAAGGAGGGACTCTATGCCTAGTTCTCTGGCATCCCATTCTATAATTTTTACTTTAGCATTTTTCTAGATACTATTATTTCTTTCAAGGATGCCATTCATAAACAACCTTTAAGAATATCAGTTGCGGGGCCGGAGGGTTAGCTCAGTAGTTCCGGCGCCTGCCTCGCAAGCGCAAGGTCCTGAGTTCGATCCCCGGTAACCACATATAATGCTGGGTATGGAGACACGCCCACCAACAATCAACACCGCATACCACAATGCCGGACGTGGTGGCTCATGCCTGTAATCCCAGCACTCGGGAGGCAGAGACAGGAGGATTGCTGAGTTCGCGGCGGCTTGCCTGGGCACCATAGTGAGCTCAGGGCCAGCCTGAACTACAAAGCGAGACCCTGTCTCAAAAGCAAAAAAAAAAGAATATCAATTGCAACTATATCTAAGATTTTTTAATATTTAGATTCAAAATATTGAATTGTTTGGTATATGATACAGGTGCTTTCCTCATCCACATATACTGCAGAGAAGGAAATTAAAACAAAGACATTTCATCATTTTTGTCAAGCTAGTTAATACCAAAGTGTAAGTTTGGTCCAAAGCATTCCAACTCTAGAGCCTGTGCTCCTACCCATATTACTCTACTTATAAGTTCAGGAGAGGCAGTAACTGAAAAGGGAATCTTCTAATTGTTTCTAATCACATCCAAAAAAATGGGATATTCTTTTCACTGCTAACTACTCCCCTTGCACTGTATAAGTGTTTGTTCTTGGGACTGTTACTCTAATGATAGCCCTAACAATGGGAGACTAACTGATGAGGTATGATTGAAAAATATAGTGAATGGTTAAATTTTAAAAGATTTGTTACAGTAAAAGACACATTGTTGTCAATCTCCCTCAAAACTTCCTTCACTTTGAAAACACTTTTCCCATCATTATTGCCACTTTTCTAAGCACTTCTAGAAGTTCTCTTTCATGAGTGTCTTTAGTTGCACTGACCATCTCAATGATCCAAATCAATTCAAAATGTTTACCTCTGATGGTCATTTTTACTTGGAAGAAGAACCAGAAGTCACAGAGTACCAGACCCCATGAATAAAGTGAAGACACGTCATGTCTTTATGCCTTTCCTCTGGATGACACTTTGCAGCAGCATTTGCTGTATTAATCATCATACCTTGTAAAAACAGCTATGCAAGAGAACTTACAGAACTGCTTTAGAAAGTGGCAAACATGACGAAATTAATTATGAGAAGCATTTTGAGGGAGATTGATGACAATGTGTCTTTTACTAATAAACATAGACTCCGGCAAGAAAAAAATGTATACATCAAGAAAAGAAAAACTTGTATAAATAGTTTAATACCAAATTTATTGAGACATCATGAGATTAATATGTTATCTTTGGCCTCTACTATTATAGGAGGTATTCAAAGTGGTGGCCATTGGCTTCCAGACATTAGTACAGTCAGCTACTGATACGTGTATACATTTTTGATGGACTTTGTATTGTTAAAATTTAAACATTCACCATAAATTCTGATCACCTCATAAATTCAATCATATGATTAGTTGCTGCTTTGTGCTATTAAATATAAACTCAAACCAACTTGAAAGATATTGTTGAAATTTTTCTCACAAATAAATGTAATCTATGTACAGACAGTTTAAAGTAGTAGTGATTTAGAGGCAAGCTCATATGTTATTGACAGCAATTACATATTCCAAGTAGAGTCAGTGTAACTTGGAATCAGCAATACTTAAGAAAATTATGCTCAAGGTAGCCCCATTGCTAGTGTAGTGGTGGTGCATGTCTGTAATCTAGTCACTTGGGAAAGGTTGAAGGAAAAGGATCACAAGTTTAAAGCCATCCTGGGTAACTTAACAAGACTTTGTCTCAAAGTAAATTTTTTTTTTTTTTTTGAGACAGGGTCTCGTTTTGTAGTTCAGGCTGGCCCTCAGCTCACTATATAGGCCAGGCAAACCTCAAACTCAGCAATCCTCCTGCCTCTGCCTCCTGAGTGCTGGGATTATAGGTTTGAGCCACCAAGCCCTGCACTGTGGTATGTGGTATTGATTGCTGGTGGGTTTGAGTTACCACACCCAGAATTGTATGTGGTGACCGGGGATCAAACTCAGGACCTTGTGCTTGCGAAGCAGGCACCGAAACCACTGAGCTAAATCTGCGGCCTCTCAAAATAAGATTTTTAAAAATGGGTTAGGGATTTAGGTCAGTGGTATAGCACTTGCCTAGCATGCGTGAGGCTCACTACCACAAAAAGGTTTTTTGTTTCAACTTTTTTTTTTTTTTTTTGGAGACAGGGTCTTGCTTTGTAGTTCGGGCTGGCTCTGAGCTCACTATGTAACCCAGGCAAGCTTTGAACTCAGCAATCCTCCTGTCTCTGCCTCCCGGGTGCTGGGATTATAGGCGTGAGCCACCACACCTGGCACAAAAAGGTTTTTTTTAAAGATAGCTGAATCATTTTCCCTATTCATAGTTTAGCAGAACTAGTTTTCAGTAATCAATTTCAGTTTACTACTAGAAAAGACTTGTTTTAGGAACAGTCCACCCTTGAAAATTAACATGCAATTTTTTTTAGTGTTTGGATCACTATATGAAATATGCGTTTCCACTTTGCAGGGATTCTGTTTTGCTAAAGGCTGGAAATTGGACTAAAAAAATTGATGTGAGGAGAGCTCTTTTATCTGAAGATCTTAGCATAAATCTAATTAGCTCTGATTTGGGTAAGTTAAAGTAGTAGTGAAGTTATGAATATAAAAGATGATGGCATTTAAAATTATTTTCTTTATATTGATACAAAAATTACATGTAAAAATATATTTAGATGCTATGAATAAACTTTGAAGGATGTTTTATATATTTAGATATAAAAAAGCATGGCCAGGATAATTCAAATTTTAATTTTTTATTCATAGGCATTTTATTTTTTAAAGTAGTTAAATGTCACGTTGTAAAAACATTGATTTTTATAATGATAGATGTATAAGTTATCATTTAAGGCATTTTTTAACCTTTAAAAATTTTTTAAGTTTCCTGGGTACATGTATGGGCTTATATGACTTGAACAGTATTTGTCTGTGTTTTTCTTTTTTTAGTTGGACTTGATATTCAGCAGAAATTTACAGTTTTTTACTTAGGACCCAAGTGGTTTGGAAATCAAATTATTATGCAAAGAGAATCAGAAGCAGAGGTTTACCATTCTAAATATCCAGATAGATCTACTGTAGCAGGACCTACTAAAGGTAAATAGCCCTGTTGATTTTTATTTTATACTAAAACACCAGACAGCCAGTGAAGTATCAACATCATTGTACTGCTTCACTCAGGTTTGGATACAATAGAATTAGATATTTAGGCACTGCAATAATATATAATAGGAATTCTCCCTTATAATTAGTATTTGTCAAATTGTGATTTGGGGGAACATAGATTATTTGATTAATCTTTTTATACACACTCTCCCTTTTTCATACCTACTTTATTCTTATGGCCACTGTAAGAAAAATGTGATTTGCAAGAATCTAGTGATTTGATGAGGCAAACTAGTATGAAAATTAATTTAAATTTTATGAGAATTTTATACATATACAAAAGTATATAATGAGCTCTCAGATGTTCATTAACTACGTTCAACAATGATCAACTCGTGGCTAATATTGTTTTATCTGTACCTTACTTTAATTTTTCCCTTTAATATTTAATTTATTTAAGTAATATTTAAAGCAACCTTATAGGTACATTATTCCTCCTATAAATGTTTTATGATAGATCTGTAAGTGTAAAGATGTTTTAAAAGACTATATTAATTTTAATATTTAAAATTAATATCAAAAACTAATGTTACAGAGGTGATGTTCAAATGCTAATTTTCTGATATTTTAGATATATAACATCCTGATATACCAGATTTACTTGTAAATTCTTTCAGTGTGGTGCTTATAGTTTTGACAGCTTTTTTGCTATGCAGAAAAATATACTTTCCAGGCACATCTTGTATTTCTAGCTTCAGACTTGTAATAACTCTTTTCTCCAAGATTTGGTTTCTTGGGCCAGAGATTTAGCTCAGTGGTTCTGGCGCCTGTCTTGCAAGCGCAAGGCAGTTGAGTTCGATCCTGGTAACCACATACAATGCTGGGCCTGGTGACTCACGCCCACCAGCAATCAATACCACATACCACAGTGCCAGGTGTGGTGGCTCACGCCTATCATCCCAGCACTCGGGAGGTAGAGACAGGAGGATTGCTGAGTTCGAGGCTTGCCTGGCCTACATAGTGAGCTGAGGGCCAGCCTGAACTACAAAGTGAGACCCTGTCTAAAAAAAAAAAAAAAAAAAAGACTTGGTTTCTTTTAATGTTTGTAGTTTTTCACATGACAGTCTATGTCTTGGAGAGGTGTGCTGCCAATGAATTGTCATTATCTCTTGGATTTTTCCATGTATTTAGGAACTTTGTGACTTTTTGTTTTCTTTTGGTAAAACACATCATATAAGTAGATGAAATATATCATATTCATATGTATAATTCATACTTATAAGTCCAAATCAAATTCAGAGCTATAGGCTTCTTCCTTAAACTCAGTTATATGTAGCTCCTTTATATCATGCTGATAAGTTGAGTTTTAAGTAAGTCCCAACTAATACAGTGTCACCACTTCCCCATCATTTATACACATACTTTATACAATAATCTGAGAATAGAAACACTAGCCTTTCACTCTTTAAAAAAATTTTAATGTATATTTAATTTTAATATAATACAAGTAGATACTAATAAAGTCTTAAAAATACTCATCTATGGAAAATTTCATAACAAAATAATTAGAAAATAACAGTAGTACACTGTGTATCATAATCTTTAAAAACTGGTCAAGGGCCGGAGGGTTAGCTCAGTGGTTCCGGCACCTGCCTCGCAAGTGCAAGGTCCTGAGTTCGATCCCTGGTAACCACATACAGTGTTGGGCATGGAGACTCATGCCCACCAACAATCAATACTGCATACCATAGTGCTGGGCGTGGTGGCTCACGCCTGTAATCCCAGCACTCGGGAGGCAGAGACAGGAGGATTGCTGAGTTCAAGGCTTGCCTGGGCTACATAGTGAGTTCAGAGCTGACCTGAACTACAAAGTGAGACTCTGTCTAAAAAAAAAAAAAAAAAACTGGTCAAAATTTTACTTAGAGTACAAGTCATAGACAAAAAAGACTTCCAAAGAAGGAACAAACAGGATTTTCTCTTTAGTAAACTCAGAGAAATTAGTAGAATAAATGAAACAAATCAGTATATATATTAAAATGTTCTTAAAACAATATAGTAAATATTTTGGACTCTTTGGATAATTTTGGAATTATTTGGACTTTTCCATACTTATTATTTATCTATTCTTTCTTTCTATATATTTTTTAATTCAAACTTGTGTGTCTGACTTATTTTAGTTAACATTATGTTTTTAAATTGAACCCATCTGTCTATGAATGCCTCAAGTTTATCTTTCTTTATGGCAGAGTAGTATTCCATTGTGTATGAATAAGACATTTTCCTTATCTGTTCATTTGTTGATAGACACATACATTTTTACAAGATCTAGCTATTATAAATTATACTGCTATAAATATGGGTATTCAGGTATCTCTGTAATATGATGATCTTAAAGCTTTTGAGAAGATAGCTAGCAGGGGACAACTGGAGCAAATGGAATTTCTTGTTTTCTCAGGAATCCTCACACTGAATTCTATAGTAGTTATACTAGTCTATATTCCCACCAACAATGTAGTAAAATGGTTCCTTTTCCCTCACATTCTCTCCTGCATTTGTTATTATTTTATTTCCTTTTTCTTTTTCTTTTTTGCAGTACTAAGGATTGAATTTGTGACCTTGCACTTGCAAGGCAGGCAGCAGCACCACTGAGCTAAATCCCCAGTCCCTATTACTTGATTTCTTGATGATGGCCATTCTTTCTGAGTTAGGTGGTATCTCATTATAGTTGTAATTTGCATTTCTCTCATGGCCGGTGATATTGAACATTTTTTCATGTATTTATTGGCCATTTGTATTTCTAAGAAGTATCTATTCATTTTTGTTGCTTAATGTTTTTGAGTGCCTTATATATTCTAGATGTTAGCCCTCTGTCCAAGGAATAGAGAGCAAAATATTTTTCCAGTTCTGTAGGTTGTCTCTTCATTGTTTCTTTTCTTAAATATTGAATTCTTTATTGGTACATTTTATATATACATCACAATCACACTCAACACTGGGAATTTGTACCCATATATGACACAAGTTAATTCTCATTTTTGCCCATTCCCCTACTCACTCATGAATTATTTCTTTGCTGTGCAGAAGCTCATTAATTAGTTATCCTATTTGTTTATTCTCACCATCATTTCTTGTGCCATTGGGGTTCTGGTTCAGAAAGTCTTTTGACTATGTCAACAGTTTTACCTATTTTATCTTCCAGTAAATTAGGTATTTGTGTTTTAATATTGAGTTATTCATTTAAGTACATGATGAGAAGTATTGGTTTATATTCAACTTCTATATGTTGATATCCAGTTTTCCCAGCACGATTAACTATTTTTTTTCCAGTTGTATGTTTTTGGCCATTTTGTCAAATATCAAACAACTGAATGTGCCTTGGGTTGTTTCTGCATCTTCTGTTCATTCCATTAATCCACATGTCTGATTTTGTGTCCTTAAAATATGATATTTTTGAGCAGTGGAATTACCTCCTGAAAACTGTGCTTTAATTATATGGAATTAGAGTAGTAATTCATTGTGTGTAAATACCACATTTTCTTTATTTATCTGTTGATGGAAATATAGGCTGTTTTCCAAATATAGCTATTTTTGTGCTGCTAAAAACATGGGTATGCATGTATCATTGTAATACAATGTCTTTAACTCTTGCAAAAAGGTAACTAGAAGAGAAATAGCTGGGTCAAATGGAATGTCTAGTTGTAGTTTTTTTTTTTTTTTGAGGAATCTTCTTGTTGATTTCCATAGTGATGTTTGTACTAGTTTAGATTCCCATGCATAACACAAAAAGGTTCTTTTTGCCCCACACCCTCCAGCATTTGTTGTTATTTGATTTCTTTTTGATGGCTGTTCTTCCTGTAATAAGGTGGTATCTTGAGGTTGTTTTAATTTTCATTTCTGAAATGGCTAGAGATGTTGAACATTTTTTTCATGTATTATTGGCTACTTGTACTTTTTCTGAAAAGTGTTTATTCATATCAGTTGGCTATTTCTTGACTTTATTTGGAAAGTCAGATTTTTTTTTAGTTTTTTAATATATTCTTGATGTTAGTCCTTTGTCCGAGGAAAGGTTAGCCAAAATTCGTCCCATTCTAAAGGTTGCTTCTTCACTCTGTTGTTTCCTTTGCTGTGCAGAAGCTTTTTAATTTGTTATGATCTCATTTCTTGATCCTTGATGTTATTTCTTTTGCAACTGGGATTCTGTTCAGAAAGTCCTTGTCTGTGTCTGTCTTCAAGAGTCTTACCTATTGTATCTTACAGCAAATTGTTTCTGTTTTAATATGTAGATATTTAATACATTTTTATTTTAGTTTAGTGCATAATGAGAAATAGTGGGTCTAGATTCAATCTTCTCCAGAAGTGACCACATACTAACCTATAAAGCATACTTGATTAAGTACTAAGAATTGAAAGTATCTGATGTGTTCAGATCATAGTACAATGAAACAAGAAAACAGCTGCAAAAGATGCCACAGAATTATTGAAATACATGGAGATTAAACAGTGCAGTTGAGTAATCAATGGGTTATGGGAGAAATAAAGGAAGAAATTAAATAGTTCTGATAATCTAATGATAATGGGAGTAAAATATATCAGAATCTGTGGGGCACAGTGAAAGCATTCTAAGATGGAGATTTACAGCCCTAAATGCTCACATCAGAAAAACAGTAAGCCCAAATAAATAACCTAATGATGTATCTAACGTCCAATAAAAGAACAATTCAAATCCAAGACTAGTACAGGATGGAAATTATAAAGATCAGAGCAAAACTTAAATTTAAACTAAAAGAACAAATGGTGGTGGTCTAAGCAAGCCCTGTATAAAATTTGCATTCCTGACAAGACCTACCAACTCTGCATAGAAATTTTGGGGAGCCCTCAGAATCTCTGTTACACCTTCACATGTTCATGAAAGTGTATGTAGTTCTTGTTCGCCATCTTGTGGCAGTTTAAAATTCTACCTTTTTAGAAGTCCTTGGATTGAGACTGAAGCAAGTTCTTCTTACTCCTTATTGTAAAAATCAATAATTTGCAGGGTATTTCCTCCTAGCCTTTCCAACCCCAAATAGTAAGTTTCTGCTTTAAATAAACTAAATGAATCCTTTTGGGAGAATGAAGTATAACTCAGAGGTATATTAGCCGAGAGACCAGGCTCTGAAATTAAACTAGAGGAATTAGAACCTCAAATTTGCTACTTTTTAAAATTCATTTTCTCATATGTGAAATAGACATATAGTAGGAATATCTTAACACAGACAACTAAGGATATTCAGATTAAAAAAAAATATGTAACGTGAAAGTGCAAGATGAGTAAACTAAATGAAAAAGTAACAAGGTAAGACAGGAGTTAATAACACTTAATATAAAACCTTAAGTATTAATTTCAGAAATTAAAGGTTGAATTGCAACCACAAAATGAAGTAAGATACCATAAAAAGAAGAAGCACAACGGGCCGGAGGGTTGGCTCAGTGGTTCCATCGCCTGCATCCCCGGTAACCACATACAATGCTGGGCGTGAAGACTCACACCCACCAACAATCAATACCACATACCACAGTGTGGGGCATGGTGACTCACGTCTGTAATCCCAGCACTCGGGAGGCAGAGGCAGGAGGATTGCTGAATTTGAGGCTTGCCTGGACTACATAGTGAGCTCAGAGCCAGCCTGAACTATAAAGTGAGACCCTGTCTCAAAAAAAAAAAGAAGCACAAAATAAAAAATGTGATGGTAATTTAAAAAATGGGAAACAAAGCTTAAGTATTTAGAGGATGGAGGGTTGTGGGGTAGGTAAAGGATTGGGAAAAAATGAGAATCACATTGTGTCATATACTGGTACAAATTTCCAACATTGATTGTAGTCATGGTGTGTATATACAGTGTACCAATAAAGATAAAAAAAAAAAGAAGCACAGGAGAATAAAATCTGTGACTGGAGAGGCTTGGTGATACAGCCTGTACAGTTTAAATGAAAGCAAAAAAAAAAATGATGAGACCAAAAACATAAGAGACAAAGGGGCAGTTTAGAAGCCTAATTGTCTTAACAAATGTTCCAGAAAGATAAAATACACAATTCAGAAGAAAAAAAATGAAAAACTTTCTAGATCTAAAGTGAGACTGCAATCTCATGACAGCAGCTTCACGCAAGCTCCTTAGGAGTCAGATGGTAGATTGCTCCTCATTAGACTGCCTTTCCTGCCATATTTCAAGCAGAACCACAAGGGTTCTGCCAATAGCTCAGCCTCAGCTCTGTGACCTATAGAACATGTGACTGCCAGGATACTATAGTGGAGCTGTCCCCCTCCAGACATATGCTTCCTTTTCTACCAATTTAGTTCCATATGTTTTCTTACTTGTTGAGCAGTAGCCACAATAACCTTCTTTCATGTTCTCCAGTGGGCCATGTTTTCCCTCATCATAGAGGTTTACAGAATATATTGTACCTCTGCCTGAAATTCCTTTTCTCATATCTTTTTGCCTTGGTCGCACCCATCATTCCTTCAGTCTTCTCCCCAACATTTTTGACCAGGACAGCATACCCAATTATCATATAGTAGAGAGTACCTCTCCTTTATAGCACACAGAACAGTTTTAATTTTATAATTATTTGTATGATCTTGAATTAATCTAATAGTAGATGTAATGCACACATTTAATATATATGCTTAATTTCATTTTATCTTTTCATTTGAAATAAATAGAACAGATTTTGTTTTGAACCCTTATTTTTCAGAAAAGACTCCATATTAGAACTTTTTTTTTTTTTTTGGAGACAGGGTCTCACTTTGTAGTTCAGGCTGGCTCTGAGCTCACTATGTAGCCTAGGCAAGCTTTGAACTCAGCAATCCTCCTGTCTCTGCCTCCCGAGTGCTGGGATTACAGGCGTGAGCCACCACACCTGGCACTGTGGTATGTGGTATTGATTGCTGGTGGGCGTGAGTCTCCACGCCCAGCATTGTATGTGGTTACTGGGGATCGAACTCAGGACCTTGCGCTTGCGAGGCAGGCACCGGAACCACTGAGCTAACCCTCCAGCCCTAGAACTTGTTTTCTTAAATCTAGTGTGTCCTATACCTCACCATTGTGTTTTTCCTATGAGTATATTAAATATATGCAGCATACAGTGAGAGCACAAAGAAAAAGGTAGGCCAAAGGAGAGGTAAATCACTCTGAAATAAGTGATCACATCAGATCTCTGTAACAGAGCTGACATCTGAGTTACCTTGAACGTTGATAGATTTCTAATAGTTAAGGAAGTAAAGGTCTTAGAAGACAAGATAGTATAAAAGGTGCAATCATAGAAAGATGAGTAAGATTATTTGAATAATGTAATAGTCACCTTTCTTTGAGGGATGTTAGGTTCATTGAGATTTTGGAGGAGCTTGTTACAGAATTTCATCTTGTGTTTGGTGATTCCCCAAGGGTTTAGGAAAAGCATAGGTCAGTTTTAGATTGGGTATTCTCAGAAAGGGTTACTTTGATACTATCTTGAAGGTGAATTTAAAAAATAGTAGTCATCTGTGTTAGCCAGAAGAGGGGGATGTTTCATTATTTTTGTGTATCTTGAATGTTCTTGTGTTTAGTTTCAGAAATAATTGCATAATAGCCTTATCTTTGTCTTCTATTATGATTGCAAAATGGCCTTATCTGATTTTGCCAAAGTGGTTTATGTTCCATTGGGAATACTGATTTAGCTGTCAGCTTCCAGAGGTTCATAATAATAATTACTATTTTATCAGTAACTAAAATATCAATCATTCTCACTTTATTATAGACAAAATGTGTTATAGATATTGTCATACTTGGCTCTGTTTATTCCAGGAAGTTGAGAGAAGCTTTTAGGTGGCCTTATATTACTTATGAGAAGCTGGGTATGGGGCTAAGTGGAATAATATTATTAGAAATATGTTTTTAAATTGCACAGATTAACATTTTAGAAAATGTGAAAATAAAAATCCTTTTGTACCATGAGAGAAAAGAGATAGAATTAATTATATTAAATCCATAATAATATATAATAAAATAAGTTTTTCTTATATTAATCTAGAAATGACTGTCCGGAAAAATCCTGGGAACAGAGAATGCAACCATCATTGTAAAAATAAACATAGATGTGGACATGATTGCTGTGAGTTCCATAAAATGTTTATTTCAGACATTAAAAAGTGAGAGTTCTTTGATGGATGGTAATAACATTCTAATTATCTATAACTCATATTTTCTTTCTGATTTGTTACACTTAACATGATTTCAAGGTGTATCTTCTATAATCAACATGAAAAAAGTAAATAATAGCTTCAAAATTTTGAAGAAATTTGGCTTTATATGAAAATAGCTAAAATTTATTTTTAAAAAGCTAAGAATTTTTATAGGTAAAATTGGAGTTCCACAGAAGTCAGAAGTTAAAGAGACAGCAGTGTCTTCATATATATTTGATTTAAGGAACAGGAATGCTGTTTCATCTCTTCCTCCGGTTAAACGTCTTAAGGTTAGTTATAATAACATTCTTTTGTTCTATAATTAAATGAATACAAATACATTTGTTCTGTATATCAAGTAAATAGGTATCCACAATAGAATTAACCAGTATTTGTGGGCTTAACTAAGAATGTGAACATTCTTTCTAATCTCAATCTACTACATTTTAGGATATATTTATATATCTCTTATCTCATTAGGTTTTTTTATTTAAGCAGAAGAAAAGGATATGATTTTGGCATAGCTCCAGAGAAGCTGAAATTAGGTGTCCTTGTTCTTTTCGGGTTCTGTCTGTAGTGAACAGTGCTGCAAGCTCTCAAGTTGATTTGGATGTGTGCACCTAGTTGGTTACTGAACATCAACGTTTCTTCCAAATGATCAAGTTTCTAGGATTTGATGGGCCAATAGCTAACAGACTGAACATTAGGATATTATATCCTAATAAAGTTATTTTCTAAAACTTTTATAAGAATAAATATCTTGAGTCATGAAAGAAGAGGAATGTTGGGAAATAGGGAGAGTCAAGAGGTGTAAAATTATCACCTTCTCTGGGATAATAAGTTTTTGTGAACATAATTTCAGTTTCTTCCTTCCCTCTCTTCCCTTGTTCCTTTCTTTCTCCATCCATATTTTTCCTTCTTTCCTTCCATATTCTCTGAGCATGCAGAACAATTCTAGATATAATAACAAAATAAGTTGTATTCCCAGTCCTCACAGAGTTTATAGTTGAAGGAAGCAGGATACCAGATCTTTTCAGAATAGTGTTATGAGCAATTCTGTGACAGAAGTATAAGATACTTGAGTTCTGATAGAAAGTATGCTCAGTCTTATTTGATGAGCCTGGAAGGGATTCTTCAGAGATGTGACTGAGACCCAAGGATAAGTCAAGTATGGAGGGGTGGGGCATAAGAATAAGTGGTGGTAAGGGATAGGAAGCTATGCAGAAGTCTTTAAAGGGCTGCAGTAATGCAGTGTGTCTAGAGCTAGTTACAAGTAGAGGAGAGAGGAAACTGAAGAGGTAAGTAGGAACTAGAGTGTGTTGGCCTTTTTGCTATTTTATTAATTAATATTTTATCCTCCAAAGTATTGAAAAGACACTCAGGCTTTAATCAGTGACATGATCAAAATTTCATTTTGTAAATATTAGTCTGTCTGCAATGTAGATAAGAGATTAGAAGATAAAATATAGAAATGTGAATGCATTAGGTTGTTTATGCAATAAATAATTCAAGCAAAATTAAGACCTCAGCTAAAGTAGTAGTAGAAGCAATGAAGAAAAGGGACTAAAAAAAATTTCAGATGAAGGACCAACTACTTTAGTACTTCATTATGAGGAGTGAGATAAGAGGCCTAGTAAAAAATGGTACTCAGCTTTCTGACTTGAGCAACTGGGGAAAAGTTTAGGCCTCTCTATGGTAAGAGCACTAAAGGAAAGCAAATTTGAGGGAGTACAGACAGCATAAATTCAATTTGTGAAATACAAAGAGAGAGAGGTCTGTGAGATCTCTGCCTAATGATGTAGGCAGAGATGTAATGAAATGTAGTAATGTAATGAAAATTAGGGCAGAGAGCTGAGCTAGAAAGATAGATGTGAGTGTACTTCACATGCAAACAATAATTGAAGAAGCCATAGGGGTATCTTTGAGAACACACAGAGTAGAAAGAGAAAAAGCCCTAATAGAGAACTGTGATGTTTGTAAACATTTAAGAAGGATCTGAGAAAGAGATCTGAATTGAGAACTAGCCTGAGTTTCATTGATTTCTATACTTTATGTTCCAACAGGAATTTTGCCATTTGGCTTATCTATTGTTTCTCATCTAAAACTGTTGGTTGACTTTGTACTTTTTAATTAATAGATGCAGATGAATAAATCTCATAGTATGGACCTTAAAGAGTTTAGTTTTACTCCAAAGCCTTCTCTTTCCAGTATATCAAGGTAAATATATAATTGTAATATCAAAAGCAAAATATTCATTTTAAACTCATTGTTCCTGCTCATAGCCACTTATTCAGGAAAAGGTGATCACTGTCTTCTCACAATACATCATATTGATCATTTAGTTCTGTAATGAAAAAACAATATTGTAAGGGCTTTATTATCGTTCATATCCTAAACATATTTTGAACTACACAATTACAAAATACTAATATTCATCCTAGAAAACTACCCATCCTACTCATCCCTGCAGGTTCTGTGTCTTCTAAACCAAGGGATGGGAATGTGCTATACTTTTTTTTTTTTTTTTGCTTTTTGAGACAGGGTCTTGCTTTGTAGTTCAGGCTGGCCCTGAGCTCACTATGGTGCCCAGGCAAGCCGCCGCGAACTCAGCAATCCTCTTGTCTCTGCCTCCCAAGTGCTGGGATTACAGGCGTGAGCCACCACGCCTGGCACTGTGGTATGTGGTGTTGATTGTTGGTGGGCGGGTCTCCACGCCCAGCATTTTATGTGGTTACCGGGGATCAAACTCAGGTCCTTGCGCTCGCAAGGCAGGCGCTGGAACCACTGAGCTAACCCTCCGGCCCGGGAATGTGCTATACTTTAAAAAGAAAGCTGTTGAGCATAGTGGCAACATGTCTTTAATCCCAGCACTTTGGAGGCTGAGACAGGAGAATCATCAGGAGTTTAATCCAGCCTGAGCTACACAGTGAATTCATTAGCCTGAATTATAAAGTGAAACTCTGTCTCGAAAGCAAACAATAAATAAGTAATTAAAAAGGAAATCATGTTGTTATAGAAAGTCTATACTTCTGTTCAAGGACTCAGTTCATATGCATCATACCTCAGACTTATAAAATATTGTAGAATTTCACTGTTGTACATTTTTTCTTTTGATAACCTGGCTCATAAAGTATTTTCATTTCATTAGTGAAAAAACTGAATTTCATATTCCCAATTAATAAGCAGAGGCTTATTAATTACCTTGTAATTTTGTGTTCTTTTCCAATATCATGAGCCTGAAAGACAAAATTATATGCACTGTGCAGTCCAGACAAGGGTGTTCTATAAAAAGGTTTTCTCATTCAGTTTAACACCTAGTACAGCACAGAACTGACCAGTAAGTACTAGGATCAGAATACTAAATCCCAGTACTACTACTAGAGATCTCAGGTGCCTGAAAGTAGCATTAACAATAGATTTTTAGAGATTATATACATTATATATTATATCATATATATTATATATGATAGCAGGTCATTGCTGAACTTTGGTCTCTTAAACCTGTTTTTGCCCTTTGCTGTCCAGGAGGCGTATAGTTTATCATAGATGTGCTGAGTGGATAAGCCGTATTCTTTTCATTGATATGAATAAGTAGTCCAGATTCAGTTTTGCATTTTCTTTGAAATTTTATTTTTAAAAATCTTTGTTAAGGTCAAAAAATTTTTTTAGGTCAGAATATTTAAACATGTATGAATTGCCTGTAATGGAGCAGGGGAACCAACGTGAAATCTATGGAATTGTTCCACAAGAAGTATCTGAATATCAAAACAAAGGTAAATTATTGTTGATACTGACTTGAGAGGGAATTCATTACTTCAGATTGATAAGTGATATTGAAAATAAAATTGAAAATCATTGTGGTTATTAATTTAGCAATTAAATGCATTCCAAATTGGTAGGTTTATTACTTCAGATGGTTTTGATATGTATGTCATAGCTTTGTTAGTAAATAACCTTGTTTCCCTAATGTTGATTATTTTAGCTTAAAAGATAATCTGAGGAAAAGCTGAGAAAATAAGGGATCCTTGAGTAGCAGGAAAGGAAAAAACTGTTATCATTTTCATATGTCTCTAAAATTATATAAAATAATTTTGTGTTTCTAAAGTTATTCCAGTTTTACAAAATAGGTAGGTGACCTTGGGGAAATTGTTTAACCTCTTTTGACCTTGGTCTTACCTTTAAAATGAACATATTAAAATGAGTAGCCATTAATACTTCTTAAATTGTTAAACCGTAATTCTTACACTTTCTATGATAACATGAGAGTGTAACCTAGGTTGAGGGGTATAGTTGATATGTAATGTATTTTTTTGTTTTGTTTTGGTTTTGGTGCCAGGAATTGAACTCAGGGGCTCCTGCTTGCCAAGCAGATGTGTCAATGAGCTACATTTCTGGCCCTAGCTGATATGTAATGTACATTTGTTTTTATCTTTGTCTTTCATTAAATTAATATGTAATTCACATAAATTCTTCAATGCTGTCTGCTTCATTGTTACTCTATATCTTGGTATTAGTAGCATTGTTTCCTTGGATCATTCTATTAATTCCTCACCTATTAAAATGATTCAGAAATAATTCTAGCTAGTGAGTTGTTTGTTCAGATGGCTGTATATAAATGAAAATAAAATGACAAGACATGATGAGCTTGGGGTTTTCTTGTAAATAATTATATGTTTGGCATTGACTTCTGTTGCCACTCTATTCTTTGTTGCTGTCAATTTGTGCTTCCTTTAGTCATAATTTAAGATCTTAGAAAGCTTCTGGGATAGCTCATTGGTAAAGCACTTGCCTACCTCTTAGAGCATCAAGAGCAAAGCATCTACCACCCCTTAATGACACCATAGCAGTCCTAAGCCCAATGAGAGATCAAGGAAGTCCACTCCTGTCACCTGGAGAATCAGAGCATTTATAC
The DNA here is from genome assembly GCA_004025085.1 of Thryonomys swinderianus. Taxonomy (NCBI): domain Eukaryota; kingdom Metazoa; phylum Chordata; class Mammalia; order Rodentia; family Thryonomyidae; genus Thryonomys; species Thryonomys swinderianus. The sequence continues at coordinate 24,772 of PVIC010017138.1, forward strand.
AACTTGTTCAAAGGATTAATATAGTTACAAAATAGTTGAGAGGTTTAAAATTATCAACCCTCTTATTTTTATCCCCCTTCAACCTATTTTCTTCCTTATGCTTTTCTATTCTCTGCCCCTCTCTGTTTAGAGTTTATCCTTTTCTATGCTTACTTTCATGTTACACCTATATAATTTTGCTAATTTTTCCCCCTCCCTCTATCCCAAATCCAATTTAAATGATGATACAAAAGCCCCTTCTAGGTTGTTTAACCACTGGTAATAACTGAATTCCCATTTTATGAATGGGTGGGTTTTTTATTATTTTTAAGAAAGAGACAAATAGCACAGATGGAGAGAAACTCGGTATATTTAGCCATTTTATTTCAATTCCTTCATCTGATTAAATTTTAGAAATATTAGAATTAACTGAGATAATTGTATAAAGCTCTTAGCATGGCATCTGGTATTGTGACCAATTGGCTGAGGTTCTTTTAATCAGTTCTCATAGATAATCATGAATAGGTGAAGTGTGGCTCTTTTGAGTGTTAATAGCCAGAGCTATCATCTCTTTTTTGTTGTTGTTGTTGTTGTTGTTTTTTGGGGTTTTTTTTGAGACAGGGTCTCGCTTTGTAGTTCAGGCTGGCTCTGAGCTCACTATGTAGCCTAGGCAAGCCTCGAACTCAGCAATCCTCCTGTCTCTTCCCCCCGAGTGCTGGGATTACAGGCATGAGCCATCACGCCCAGCTGGAGGTATCATCTCTTAATATCAGCAGCCCTCCAGAGCCAGCAGCTCCTGGCAGCTTTGGGAACTCTTCCAGTCACCAAGAGGGCAGTTCCTGCCAATTTTCCATTGCAATCATTTTCTGCTGCTCGCCTTCTTCAGCATTACCAGTCCCAGCAGTCTACAGTTTTGTCAGCCTTTAATATACCAGCTCAACCTGTTGTATTAGGATAGAAATCATGAATACACAAAAAAATAGGCCACCTGAAAGAGGCTTTATTAGTATTTATACTACAAGAGTATAGAAACTAACTCACAGAAGGTACAGGGAGGTCAGTATATGTAAGGGGAAAAGGCTAGCTTGTGTGTCTGCAGTATTAGACTGTGTTAGGCAAGGGCAGGAGAGGTATGCCTTGCAGACTTGATTGAGGATGACTCTAGCGGGCGGAGTCATCCAGAAGGGCAGCAGGACAGAGATATCTGGATGAATTTGAAACTGAGGCTTACTGCAAGTGAAGCAAAGATCTCCCACAGTAGTTGTGTAGTGTCTTATGTAGCCATGGCTGGCTACAAGGCATTTAGGGCAGCCATGGAATAAAGAAAGTAAATTAAAAGTACATTTTGGGTCATGTTGAACCCTTCTTTCTTGTCCCATTACTATTAACTGCTTATCAGCCCAATTATTTAAAATAGGATGATCAAACATCACATTTGTGTTAATTTTATAAGATAATGTAAACATTAAAATATCAAATGTATTCAATAATTTTCTGTATATGGCATGTATATCTTTAAAAATTCAATAACTGCCCAAGCAACACTCGGGATAGTGAGTATATAAACAAACGCACTGCCTGCACAATGCTCGCTGCTCAGAGTAATCTGTTAAGTGGTTAACAGTGGTGATTTGCTATATTTATTCTCCTTTGCACATATTACCTTTGTTGACAAAACAGGTTTTAAATGTATTCAAATACTGCTTTTGAAAATATTTTAAGAGACTGTGGCAATTTCATCATCTGTATTCCAATTTTAAAAAGAGAAGAAAAATCTTAGAAATTCTAGGAGAAAACGTGTTGACATAAAATTTAACTTGAAAGGGACCTTTGTGCAACATCTCATTTTATAATGAAGGAAGCTAAGGCTCTGAGAAATTAAGTGTCTTGCCCAAAATCACATATCTAATTAATGGAAGAGCCAGAAGTAGATTCCTTACCTCCCTATTCCCAATCTAATGCCGTTTCTAGAAAACAAAATTACTTGTTAGTAGAAAATTGAACCTATGGTGTATTAACTCTTTCAACTTTTCTCCATCCCCTTGTACCACCATCCCAATTTATATTTCTCTGCTGCTATACCCATCCTGAACCCTCATGTGAACTGAAAAGTCTAAGCATGCATCTGGGTTTAATTCTCGATGATTTAGCTATGCCTGTGTAAAGCTTCATTTGTTAACAAGTGGTATGTGGTATTGATTGCTGGTGGGCATGAGTCATCGCGCCCAGCATTGTATGTGGTTATGAGGGATTGAACTCAGGATCTTGCACTTGCGAGGCAGGCATTGGAACCACTGAGCTAAATCTCCAGCCCTTTACTGTGAGTTTTTAACTTGCTTCATTCCAACTCGCCTTATTGAAGTTGTATGTTCATCCCTTATCAGTACTGGGAGCCCAGGCAGTTGAGTCATGTTATCCCTCTGGTCCCGGAAAGACAATGTGCCATAAGCAGAAGATTCACTAGATGGGTGTAGAATACAGTAGAGACATGTTTCTCCAAAGGAAAAGAGTGGGACTCCTATTAAAAGAATGGAAAGCATAACAGGCAAACAAAAAAAAAACAGAGACCTTTTGCTATACCTTCTTTCTATCTCTTCCTTTCTCATCAAAACAAAAAATTTTTAAAGGGCAATTTACATTCTGTATGTTCACTTACTTATGCCTTGGTCACTCTTCATTCATTTAAAGTTAGGTTCTCTTTCTACCTCTGCTTCAAAACTCCCTTTACTCAGACCATTTAGTGACCCCCTAGGTGTCATTCATTCTTTTTGTCTTCTAGTATTTGACACTTCTGTTCTTCCTTTCCTTTCAGAAGTATCCTGTGATCTCAGTTAACTCATTCTATTGGTTTTACTTTGACTTCTCAGGCTGCCTGGGCGTTTCTTCCTTTTACTGTTGAAAATGGATCGTTCGCCTTTCCTTTGTCCTCTTTTTCCTCTCCCTCCTTCCTCTCACTCCTGTTCCTCTTTTATCTTTTCTCATTTCAAATGGTTAAAAATGAGAATTAACTGGGCCGGAGGGTTAGCTCAGTGGTTCCAGTGCCTGCCTCGCAAGCGCAAGGTCCTGAGTTCGATCCCCGGTAACCACATATAATGCTGGGCGTGGAGACTCACGCCCACCAACAATCATCACCGCATACCACAATGCCGGACGTGGTGGCTCACGCCTGTCATCCCAGCACTCGGGAGGCAGAGACAGGAGGATTGCTGAGTTCGCGGCGGCTTGCCTGGGCACCATAGTGAGCTCAGGGCCAGGCTGAACTACAAAGCGAGACCCTGTCTCAAAAAAAAAAAAAAAAAAGAGAATTAACTCATGTCATATACTGGTACAAATTCTCAATATTGAGTGTGATCATGACATGTGTATAAAATGTACCAATAAAGAATTCACTTTTAAAAAATAACTTCCAGAGCTCATGTCTTCCATTTCTATGTTCTGATATTTCTTAAATCTCTATCTTTTACCTAGATTTTCTAACCCCAAATCCATCTATTATAATCTTGGACATAATTTTCCTGGACATACCCACCTAGCATTATCACATCGGCATCCAAACTCCACGTTCTTTTTTAAAAAGATTGATTTTATTGGTACATTTTATATATACATTATGATCACATTCAACATTGAGGGTTTGTACTAGTGCTTGACACATCTTGATTCTCATTTTTTCACATTCCCTTGCCCTCCCTATAATTCCATGTTCTTTATGTCTTATTTTACTCTTTAGCTCAGTGAACAAATCCTCTTTTCTCTAAACTGCTAAGGGCTAAAAAAGAATGATTCTAAATATCTTACCTCATATGTAATTTACTATCAAATCTTAATTATTTTGTCTCATTTATCTCTGGTATATATTCTCTCATCTTTCTTTACTGATACTCAGCTTAGATATTAATTTTGTCTCATTTCAATAACTTTTCTGTTTCCAGTCTTATTAGCATCTAATTCATAACTGTTTCAAGTGATCAAACAGGCATATCTAATCATACAAACCTCTTGCTAAAAAATCTTCAAATGTATCTTTTGCTAATAACAATAAAAATATCTGTAACATGACAAATAAGTTTCAACATGATCTAATATTTACCTTGCCTTTGCGACTTTAGTAGGTCCTGCCACCTTCTGCTTTGTCCTCCAGAAATCCTGAAAACTCATAGTTCCCATCCTTGGCTTCTCATATGGCTATTTTTCTCTTTTCATAGATTGTCTTGCTTTTCTTTCTTGCCTGCTCTATCATCATAGCTCTAATCAAGTTCAAAGTCCTACTGGTCCCTTCAGCGTGGTTCCCATTGTTCTTCCTCTGCATTCCCATTGCTTTTTGTACCTACTTCCATTTGTTGTACATATATTGTATGTATCATATTTTGTATTGTGTACAAAACTAATGTGAGCTATATTTGTAAGTGCTGTTGAGCAATGAAATAGAGTTTGAATGAAGAAGTGGATAGGAGATATTTAAAGTGAGTGGAACTCTGGTATATTGAGCAAACTTGTTCTGGCCGTGAGAGATAGTTATTAAATTTTCTGAAATCCTTTGGCCATTATTCTAGATTACTTACATAAAAATTCAGCCAAATAAATTATGCCTTTTAAAGGAAAGCTGTAAAACTTTACCACTTCCTATTTATTTCACTACAAACTTACTACTATTTATATTCTTAAGGTCATTTACCTGTATGGTGAAGTATTGTGCAGTAGGGTGCTACACTTCATTTTTTTTTTTTTTTGAGACAGGTCTCACTTTGTAGTTAGGTTAGCTCTGAGCTCACTATGTAGCCCAGGCAAGCCTCGAACTCAGCAATCCTCCTGTCTCTGCCTCCCGAGTGCTGGGATTACAGGCGTGAGCCACCACGCCTGGCTACACTTCATTTTTTTCAATTTTTCATTTAGTGATGTCACGTTAGTAATTTGAAATAGTTATGATAGGATATTTTTGCTATGGGAATCAGTAAACACTACCTGTCAGAATTTAATTTGTTTTATTTATTATTTAGATATGAGAAAAACATATCAATAGTGCATATTAAAGAGTGTGTTGTATTTATAGCCGTTATTTTGTAAATAAGACACAAAAGAATCAAGGGAATATTTTCCCAGTATTTGAAAACTACTACTCAGTTCAGCAAAGATGTTGTCTAAGTCAAGGATGCGAAGTCCCTACATATGTCTTTGATGTTTTCTTTCATCGTACTTGTTAACAACAAACATCAAACAACTTTCATGTGAGCATTATAGTTACTTATAAATTGTAATGATAGGTTGGCTATAGATAGAAGAGTAGCAAAGCAATATAATCATTGAGTACAAATCAACTAGCTAAATAGAATTTATAATTAAGCAAGCTATATAGATTATTATTCATGAACTGTGTACTTTACGTTCTTTATATCATTAAAGATGATAAACACATATTTACATATGTGTATGTTGGAAAGGCAGTTGTCAATCATTTATTAGAGTATCATTATGAAAAACTATACAAGTAAAGATGTTGAGTTTCCATAACAGACTTCTGTAATTGGTACCATTGTTATTATGATAGTCCAGGAAAATAACTAGGGTCAGTGACTTTGAATTACTTATTGAAAATCTTATAACTAATTAATGTAAGTGGTAGAATCTTTACCAGGTAGTCTGCCTCTAAATCCAGGGTATGAATAATGGTAACACTGAAAATTTTTTACTAGAAGAAAAATAAGGATAGATTTCAGAAAAATTTATTTTATAACAACATTCACAATTAACTAGTAAAAAGATCTGATGGCAGAAGACTATTTTAGAAACTACTATAATTCAGTCTTGGGATAGAGTTATTTTCATAAGTGAATTAAGGAGAAAGATATTTTTCTTAAAATCCCTGAAAATTAAATTTAACAGTAAATAATGATACTTTAATACAACAAATAAAACAATACTTTGGGAATAAAACACAATGCTTTGGGAAAGTATTACTCAGTAACTCTGCTTAGTAATTAAAAGATATGTTTGATTTATATCATGGAATGATGTTTGTGTTTTTAAACATTCCTATTATTTTTATATGTACACATAACAGATTTTTCTAGATGGAACTATTCTGCAAGTTCAAATGACAAAGCTCCTCAAATGGTGATGTTCAACAGAAATTTTAATGTATCAGGAAACCAAAATTTGGCAGACACAGATAAAGACTACTCTTCATTTTCTGAAGTTTCGTGTGTGAACTTTGAATTAGGAGATGAAGTTTGGGATGATTTTGATGATGAAAATTTAATAGAAGCTACTAGCTTTTTAGCTGATACTGAGAAGACAAAGACATCAGGTAGAACTGTGTTTTAGCATGAAATAATTTCATTTGAAATTCTTTGACTACTTTTAATTTTTACTCCTAGGAGTAATTTTCTTTGTGTTTCATATGTATGAGTTTAATTACATTTGTTTCATTAATACTACAATTTTGAACAAAACTGGAAGTGTAATCTTTTCTACAGAGTATTTTCTCTCCTGAGGACAGAGATCAGGGTTATTTCATGATAAGGATATAGCAGATCAGCTTTTTCTACACTTTTGCTCCTCTGTCTTGTTGAAGCCCCTATTTAAGTTCAAACTATTGAACTGTCCTTCATAAAGTAAACTGTCCTGCTCTTCATTCTTAGACCACACACACAGAGTTTACTATATTTGTGAAAGATAAGAATATTTGATTTTTTAAAGTATTCAGTTGCTTGCAGAGAAAATAAAGTAACTTTTATTTCTAGTCCAAATATTGACTTTTCTGGTATAAAAAAGAAAGGATCTGGCCGGGTGTGGTGGCTCACGCCTGTCATCCCAGCACTCGGGAGGCAGAGACAGGAGGATTGCTGAGTTCAAGGCTTGCCTAGGCTACATAGTGAGCTCAGAGCCAGCCTGAACTACAAAGTGAGACCCTGTCTCAAAAAAAAAAAAAAAAAAAAAGGATCTGTTTGTTCTGTAATGGAAACTATATTTAAATCATATACAAACCAAAAGTAATGAGACTTAGTTCTTTGAGTTACAGGTAATTTCACTTGATGTCACTGAAACAAAAATTGAAAATCTGGGTATTTAACAGGGTAACAACTGGAGCTACTCAACCCCATGAGAGCTGACAGAAGGAAATCAGTTCCTCAGCCCTCTCAGTACAGACTCTTATTCCCACCATTGTTATACTTCTGTTGCTCTTTAATGTTCCTCACTGTATGATCTTAAAAAAGTATTTCCAATGGAAGAAGTTAGAAGTTTTGTTTTAAGGCCCTAAGAATTAACTAAAGAACTGCTGCTTTTCTCTGAAAGAACAGAATTTGAATATGACCACCTTCACAAAATTGGCCTGGAAAATCTCAGGATGCCAGATCATTAGACATAGTTTCCTCTATCTCTGGACCACTTTGATTCCTGTCTCAAAATTAGAAGTGTGCACTGCAGGTTAATAGGCAGCTGATTCTTGGGGTGCCCTAATCCATTGAGGGTATCACTTTGTCACTGGGAAAATCAGTCTTAATAAATGCTATTTTCCCTCCATGTTTAGAGCACTTTAAATATGCAAATTCTTCACAAGAATGAATTTCAACTTGATCATTTATGTGAGTTAAAAAACAAATAAGTCCATGGTGGACTAATAAACTAACCTGTGTGCTTTATTGTTTTATTCCCTTAACTTTGTGCAACTATTCTCTCTATGCAAATCAAATTTGATTATTGAGAAAAACTATTCATTCCTTTTTTTAGCCAGATCACATGTGTTGGAGAGAATCTTGTGATAAGCCTCATTCAGCTATTTCCTGACATTTTATTTCAAAATATTATTTCTTTCTGTAGGATTTGGAAACACTTTGAGTTCAAGTACCAAGGGAAGTAAGTTACCCTTCCAAGAGTTGAAGAGCAAATTTCAAAGAGAAATGTCAAACAGGCAAGTTTTCAAACTTTAGTTTGTAATTCTTACAAATTTGTATCTTCTTGACACATAACTGAACATAGGAATCAATTCATTAGATGTCAGAGAAGCTGTTAAGAAATTAACAACCTGAACCCCATTAATCTTAGAGATAGGTTTCTCAAACTGCTATTGTTAAACCACCTAAGGATTGCTTATTAAAAATGCACATTCTGAAAACCTCTATAGCACAAGAACTAGCAGAAAGAATCAACAAATGGGATCTCATTCTACTGAAAAGCTTCTGCACAGCCACAGAAGTCGCTGGCACTGCTAGAAGACAACCAACAACATGGGAAAAAAATCTTTACTAGCTGTGTATCAGACAAAGGGCTATTATCTACAATATATAAAGAACTCAAACAGATCAGCCTCCCCAAGTTTAAAGACCCAATTCAAAAATGGGCATCTGAAATGAACAGA